>AYEL01075353.1:0-78876 GCA_000484575.1 Olivierus martensii | reverse complement strand
TACACCCCGTTTGGTCAGTATTAATAACGAAATCCAAATTAAAGTCATCTTAAAGTAAATTATTTGTTTGTGTTTGAAATCTCTCTGCTAATAGTAAGGTTTTGTCTAGTGAAGCAAAATCTCTTCGGCTGACATATTTTGTTATTGTCCATTGCTTTATTTTATGTTTGCATTTAAATTGTTTAACCCATGTAGGACTAGCTTGAAAAGAAAATGAACCGGACTGGAAAGGAATGGCAGCTGTCAATGCCCATTGTTGCAAGGTCCTTGTTGTTACCTATAAATATTTATTGCAATATTCATTTAAAATGCACTACTTTACATATAGATATAAACTTCTTGCACTTTTTCTTATATTACCTGTTCGTAACAACTCCTCACTTCTTTAAAACATTCACATCCACTTAAATTAACTTAGACTAATTAAATCTACTTAATAATAACAAACTATATTATGTTAAATAGAGTCAAAAGCCAAATCCAGTAAATTAATCACTAAATCAATAAATGCCTAGATAATGGAAGCAGTCACGAATGACCTTGAAAGAACCTTGAACAAAAATGTTAAAAATTACCTTTCAACCTATATATATTCAGAAACTACTCAACAAAAAGAATACAAAATTGTATAACACTAACTATTAAAAGCTAAAATAAGAGCTTAAGACCAAAAATTAAATCAAAATAATCTGCAACTTGATCCTGATCAAGCCCTAACCTGGACTGTCAAAGAATGCTCTATTTAAAGAAAACTCTTAAAATACCCTGACAAACTATATATGTTTAGAAACCTTAGGAAATAAACTAACTACCAAAATAACTTATGTACAACTCAAAATAAAACTGAAATTAAAGAAATTAGCAAGCCAAGCCTAATAACTAAATTCACTCCTAATTCCGTAAATAATTGAATTAACTAGAATCTAGTTAATTCTTATCTTATATATTAACTAGATTATATATCAAAAGAATTGGCAGAACCTAATCTAGAATAATATAATAAGATTAAGAACCTTTAAATAGGTAATGCCTTATATATCAAAAGAATCAGCAGAACCTTAGCTACAAGAATATAATAAAATTAAGAACTTTCTAAGAATTAATTTCTAAAACTAAGGAAATGATGCTAAGCTTAACACTAAAACTAAAAATAGTCCTATTTCCTTAAAAATCAAATAAACTAGACAAATTATATTTCAAAAGAATCAGCAGAGTCTTAGCTACAAGAATATAATAAAATTAAGAAAACTCTAACAACTAGTGCAAAGAAACGATTGAATAATCGCTAAGCCTAAGGGTGCGGCTATGCAGACGTGAATTTAGCAGCGAGAGCATGATTTCTGGCTTTATCACTCTTGTAGAGTGCAACTATACACGAGCGAAAACTGAAAAACCTTGCGAGCGAGAGCGAAAGAGTACTTCTTGCTTATATCCAACTCGTTTTGATGCTTCTCACGGCTTTCTGCTTCTCGCTATATTCAATAGCTAAGATGGTGGTGCGCAGACCAAGGAAAATTTTCGGTTCAAGACTTTTAGGTTCTGCATATTTTATGCTATGAATAATGAAAAGCTCATTTAATGCTATGAATAATAAAAAGCACTTATTTTATTAATTTCTTTAGTGTTTTGAAATAGATAGATTATACGAATCTTAAGAAAAGTAATGATTTATAATTTTAATGTTTATTTTCTTAATTAACTCTTTTTTTTTGTTGTAGTTTAGACAAAATGGTAGAAGCATTTTGTAAATGCAGGAGAAACTTAGAAATACTATTTAGAATTCCGAAAATACAACTTTCTTTAAAATTTAGGATAAACGATTAATTGAACATAAAAACCGGGTAATAATCAATATACAACCTTATTAAATATAATATTTTTCTTAAAAGTAGTCATTTACATCTATCCACTTTGTTTAGTTGCAAACACAGTTCACGCTACTGCATGATAGTTTGTGATAGCTATGAGAGAGAGAGAGAGAGAGAGAGAGTTATATTTTGCGCGAAACTTGTTTTCTCGCCTTCACTTGTTCTCGGCAAACTTTTCACACTCTTGCGTCTGCATAGCCGCACCCTAATGGCAAAGCTAGCCAAGCCTAATGCCAAAACATTAAAATAGTCCTAATTTCCTTAGAAATCGCCAAAATACGACAAATGATATATCAAATGAATCAGAAAAACATTATCTACAAGAATATAACAAAAGTTTTTTCCTTTATGCAGAAAAATTACAATTTTCAGAAATGCTTGGTGTTCACAGAAGTTCACCAACACACTCAGTGGCAGCCACCAAACTCTCATTAGAATACATCATCATCTGCAGATTTCTTTATATAGAAGAACCCTAGTTTAGTCTTATAGGTTTATTATTTCTTTTAAATACAAGTATATCGTGTATTTAAAACAAATAAGCACAGTTGTTATAGCAAAATTATGTTAAACAAGTGTGCATCAAGCACACTTGTTTAATGTAATTTTGCTATAATATAAATCTATTTTATTACCCATCTGAAAGAAAATTTGCTTCAATTAATGATATGGGAATACATCCATCACCCAGCTGTCATTAAAAGCACAAATCTTTTAAACCAGATAAATCATAATCATTGTTAATATTTCTCATTTATTTGCAAACATTGATTTATTAGACCTTTCTAACAATATCATATTTATAGAAATCGGTATAGTGGTTCGACTGAAAAAGGGATCCTGCCAGCAGCCAGCCACATTTGACTATTAATATATATGATTTTAACATTTAATAAACAGTGGAAATTATATATTGCATGTAATTTATGAAATGAATTTTTTAATCTTTGGAGAAAATTTGATCACATTAACTTCTTTCATCCACTCGGTGCTTTTGACAGGAATAGGCATCAAGAAAGTGGAACAAAAATACAATAAAAACTGAATTAAAAATTCAATCTTTTTTTTTTTATTATTATTATTCCAGTTTTTGCAAATTTTTTTTTGTATATTCAATGAAAATATATCTTTTTGACACTAGTTCCTAAATTTTTCAGTTGCTGAAACATTTTTTTTAAATTACAATGTAAATAAACATTGTTTATATTTCATCAACTTTATAGAATTTTTTTATCACATCCTGTTGCCATTATATTGTATTAAAAAATGTATATAATTTCTTTAGAGATTTGTTGGATGGCATAATCAGACTAAATAAAAATTGTAAATTTTAGTGAACATTGCTTCTTCTTTGTTAATAATAATATTAATATTTTTATAGACAGAATAAAACTTTATCCATAATTTAATAAAAAAATGACCAAAAAAAATTCTTTTAAACAAAATGAAAAAATTTGCAAAAACTTAATGAAAATATGTTTTCTTATAAAATATTTAAACTTTTTCTATTATAATGAAAAATGACATTTTTATAAAAAATAAAATATACAGAATGAATTCTTTTGCTGTAGCAAATTTACTAAAAATTGAATTAATTTTATATTTTCCAAGATAAAACCTTGAGTCCGTTATAGCACAAATTCACAGTGGAAAAAACTTTTAAAAAACTGAGAAGCGCTTTCAGCTTTATTAAGCTATCTTCAGCTCATTAGAATAAAACGATATGATATTCTAATGAGATGAAGATAGCTTAATAAAGCTGAAAGCGCTCTGTTTTTAAAAAGTTTTTTCCACTGTGAATTTGTGCTATAACGGACTCAAGATTTTATGATAATAAGTGGAAGTTTAGATATATATATTTTCCAACAAAGCATATCTTTGTTGTTAAATAGAAAAAGTATTGCAATTTACCTAAATATTCAAATTTAAAAAATATATATAAACAATATGATTGAATTCCAGTTATATATAATTATATAACTGGAATTCAATATATAATTGTTTCATAACAATAATTTATTCAAAATTTTGTGTAAATTTTATAGTTGATTTTTTTGAATAAATATTTTAAATATAATTATTATATACAAAATTTATTATTATTGTAGCTGGTGTATTTTGTGCTATTGTATCGCATCCTGCTGATACAGTAGTGTCTAAATTAAATCAAGAAAAAGGAAGCACTGCTGTTGAAGCAGCAAAGAAATTAGGATGGAAAGGTATTTCATTTTTATATTATATACAATAAAAATATATATATAAAATTTTGTATACAGATTGTCCCTGATTTATGTAGAGATTCTATGACTTAAAAGAAAAATATCCTGATCAAAAGCAGCTATAACACAAGATAAAATTTTTCCTTAATTTCATTATTTATCATATATAATATTTTTTTTATGTACTTATTAGGTTTGCTTTAGTTAATGCCTGGACTCAGACCCCCTCCTAAAAATCTGGAGGTGTGGAACTTGAAATTAAATTTGGATCCTCCAAGAGGGCAAATAACTATTTAACATAAATTGTGCACTTATTCTTTAATATTTAATATTTTAAGATTATGTATTTGCAATCCAATAGTATTCTATAGGGCAGGGCTGGCCAACCTGCAGCCCAACATATTAATAAAATCATAAACTTTCTTAAAACATTGAAATTTTTATGTATTTAATGAAGTTTTTATTATTTAAATACCTATCTACGAGGATGATTCAATAAGTAAGTTACAAATCATGATTGAAAAGAAATGAATGGAGATAATGACATACAAACAACATTTATTTTTCAACATAATCTCCATACAAATTTAAGCACTTGTCCCACCGTTTCAGAAGTCCCTGGAAACCTGTGGCGTAAAATTCTTTTGGTTGCTGTTGGAACCACGCGCGCATTGCTCTTTCAACCACTTCATTGTCGGGAAAGCGTTCTCCCGAAAGATGATGAAAGAGTCAAACAAGTGGAAATCGCTCGGGGCGAGGTCCGGGCTGTAAGATGGATGTTTTAGGACCTCCCACTTGAATGACCTCAACGTTTCTGGTGTGGTGATCTCCACTAGCCGACCAGCTCTATGTTTGTCTTCGATACTTGTCTGCCCTTCCGAGAACTTCTGCACCCAATTATGGATTGCCTAACTTGACAGGCAATGTCACGCTGTTCTATCGTGGTACATATACTCAGGGGCACCGCCATCTTGTACAGTCATGCGCAGAACGATCGTTGTGTGTCACAATAAAACTAGATAGTGCTGATATCTAGCAGTGACAGTTTCCTGCACTTAATTAAAAAATGAAGGTCGCAACTTCGATTTGTAACTTACTTATTGAATTACCCTCGTACATTTCCTATTTCCATTTTCTAAAATATTTCTTATTTCAGCAATTACAGCTTCTTGAACTGCTCAAAAAATTTCTGAATAAAAAGAAGTCAAAGATTATTATGCTATTACATTTTTGCTTATTTGTTATGATGGATATCATATATTATACATTATTTATTAACTTTTTTGCTTAATAACTATCATTAGAATTATTATATTTTATGTGTGTTCTGAGACAATCTTTTTTCTTCAAATGTGGCCCAAGAAAGTCAAAAGATTAGACACCTCTGCTATAGGGTATACCTGACAATATTGTGTATTTCAACTTACATAGGGTTTGCAAAATGATCCATTTACATTGTGTGTGTGTTTTAGTTAAAGATACAAAATTATTCTTATATAAAAAGTAAAAATATAACATCACTAAGGCCGTATGCAGGCAATGTGATGCTTCATAGAGCATCACATTGTTGCTCATAGTATTGCATCATAATGCAATACTATGAGCAACAGAAAACACGCCAATAGACATAACCTCAATGCACCTCATATGTATACTATAGTGCCACGTAGCATTATCTGCTGTAGCTGAAATACAAACTGATTTGTTCTCTGAAGCGACAGAGGCAAATTATCATGGCTACAGAGTTTGATTCAGTAAGCGAAATTTATTAAAAAAAAATTGTATTATGGAAAATGAGAGAGAAAAATTACCATAATCAGCATTTAGTAGATAAATAGTGGGACAATATTTCATTACAGACACTACAGAAGCACTTCTCATAGGATAGGACAGTATGTCACTCATAGCATAGCATTGCATTTGTAGTATCATATCATACAGCGTCATGTTGCTTGTATGTGGGAATGGCCTTAATGATGTAAATAATTGATATTCCAACATGTAAATGATCAAAAACATATATTCATAATTAACTCATTTATAATGAGAGAAATAAAATAAATGACTTTTTTAATGAAAATTAATTTCTTTATTATGTAATATCAGTAGTATTGTTTATAATGCTATTTTGCAAAAAGAACAGCAAAAGATAGTTTTCTCAAAATATAGTGAAATCAAGAAAAAGCTGAAAGGAAAAAGAAATGCAGTCATATTACATCCAGCCATGCTTCCTTAACAGCATGTACAAGTAGGCCTCGATTAGTGCGAATAATGGGTCCAACGAATTTCTTGTACTTTTCGAAGTATTAACTATATGTAAAATATAGTAATTGGTTCTTGCTTTGTAAAGTATTAACTATATGTAAAATATGGTAATTGGTTCTTGCTTTGTGAGAATCCACAATTAGCCAACCTCACGATGAATAACCACAATACTAATTGTTTAAGAAATATTTATTTACATGTCATCCGAACAACCTAGCCAAACTTCCCCTGGCAAAGTCTAAATTACATTTTTATAACGATTATTTTTTTGAATTAAAGCTATGGTGCCACCATTTGTTGAGTTAATAATTAATTTATTAATTAAATAAATTAATTATTAACTCAAATTAAATTATTATTAAAATATAAGCTTCCCGAAATGGAATTCTGCCATAGGTCACCGTGGTCTAATCGGTTAAGGCATTGGGGCACTATCCCAAGGATCCCGGTTCGAGTCTGGTGCAGTGGCAAAATTTTATTTCAGGAAAATTAATTTAAAAATTTATAGTATAATCATTAATTACTAGATGGCGCCACCTTAGTTCTAAATTCTAAATTTAATTAATTAATTATTAACTCAACAGATGGTGGCACTATAGCTTGAATTCAAAAATAATTGTTATAAAAATGTAATTTAGACTTTGTCCACCAGGGGAAGTTTGGCTAGGTTGTTCGGTTGATTTGAAAATGGTTTATCCCCTGATTGTTGTTAATATGAGTAGTTATTTACATATTTTTTAAACCATAATACTAACTGTTTAAGAAATATTTATTTTCATATTTTACGTTATAACCACAATACTAACTGTTTAAAATATATTTATTTTCACATTTTACATCGTTTTCATCCATCTAAATTAATAACTTATCAGGAATTGCATCTCATACCATCATCAAAAATCTAAATTAATAACTTACCAGGAATTGCATCTCATACTATCATCAAACCAACCACCAAATCAAATTAATAACTTACCAGGAATTGCGTCTCATACCATCATTAAACCAACTGCCAAATCAAAAGCAGAAGTTGATCGCCGCTTTTATGTCGCTCAATCATATCTGTTTTTTTGCTCTAGCGTAATCACTAACTTCTTTTTTTCTGTTTTATCATCAAAAGTGTTCTTCCTTTCATCCATTTTGATACTTTTTAAAAGAGAGAATTCTGTACTATACTCTATGTATATGATAACAAAGCTGAACAATAGTAAGATTAAATGGCTAACAGCAAAAAGCCCATCTTTCTGGTGTTTTTTTATCCCTTCAAAGCCAAGTGACTGTTCTTGGACTGCTTCTCATCTGGTTGTACTAACCGAAAATTAACATTAATTTGTTAATTGACATCATAAAAGACTAAACCAAAAATTAACATTAATTTGTTAATTGACATCATAAAAGGGGACAAACATTTGTTAGTAAGACTGGTCTATGCTTACAACTCACGTTAATCGAATATTTGCTCGCACTAAATGAAAAACAGTATCATTTTTATAAGTCGCACTAATCGAATATCCCATTATTCGAATTCACACTAATCAACGCCTATCTGTAGTTTACATTCTTGCTGGATTCTTAACTTTTTATGAAATCGTATAACTGAGAAACTGTACCAATTTGTCATTTAACTCCCTAGTAGTTTTTATATATATCATTAGTCTATTTTCTGAGGGGAAAATAAGGCTTGTCAGTCTGTTCTCCCCAAATATCTTTTTGAATTAGTAGATTTTTGTCAAATTTGTAATGACATTCTGTTATTAGGTGCTGTTAGGTCACCTTGATGTTGCATCATTTAATCCTGCAACCATTTAAAAAATTGCAGTCACAATTAATATAAAGTAAATTTCAAGAGTATTAACCAAATTGAACTTAATTCTGCCTAATTGACACTTAATAGTAATGGAATTTTAATAGTAATAACACCAAATTATAATCAAATTCTTATATTTATTTTTATGACTTTGCTTTTTTATTTAAATTTATACTAAATTTTATTTTTATATTAATGATATGTAAACAATTTTAAATTTATTAATAAATTTTTCATTTGAAATAATTTGGATTAATGTTAGCACCATCTATGATTTAATAATTAAATTATAATTAACTAATTTATCTGGGAAAAAAAATTGAATCTGCCTGGGATGAAATCTGGGACCTTCAGGCAAATGTCCTGATTTTCTAATTACTAAACTTGTATCAAATTGAAAATATTAACCTGAAGGTGCCCAATTCTATCTTAGGCCAAGACAAATTTTTCATCACAAATTATTTAAATAATAATTCAATTATTAAATGATAGATGATACTCCATTCTTGGTTTAATTATTAGTATGTTTAGTAATTTAGAGATGGCATTAACATTAGCCAAGTAATTAAAATTCCATTATTATAAAAGATTAATTAATTAATTAGATATAATTAGATTTAATTTGATGATTATCCTCAGTGCTTGTGCTGGTATATGAGGCACCTTTGTGCAGAAACCAACGTTGGCAGAAAATGATTTCGCACCCCTGCAATAAATTATTTAGTTAAGAAACTACATTATTATTTTACAATAAGATTTTTGTATTAAATATTTATATGCTAGTGTCATTTTTTTTTAATTTTGGTAATTTAAAATTTGTTTCTATAACCTAATGTAAAATACTAATTACTTTTAGAAAAATTGATAATTTTTTCATTGAGTTTTTTTCCCCGATCATTTTTTTGGCACCCCTATAAGTTTGGCACCTTTGTGCAGTGCACAACCTGCACACCCACTTCTGCTGGCCCTGCTTATCCCATGATGATTTTTACAGTATAAAATAGCCACTGATATCTACTTTTTTGATAATTATAAATTTCTGAAATATATCATTTGATTAAGCATCATTCAGCACTCTTACGCAGTTTTGGGTTAAACCATATACTTTATTTCAAAGTTCTGCAACTCAGCACTAACGTTTACGGTGCTTTAACGCACCTCTTCAGGTACACACTTTTACAATTAATAAGTTAAAAACATAACTATAACTTAGAGATTTTAGAACACAAAGAATATAAAGCTGAACAGATACCATTATCGAATTATTCAAATATAATTCTAATTTTTTTAAAAAAATGTCATAATTAACACACAGCATAATAGCAGGTTATTTTACAAAATAATCTTACACTACACAATCCTTAAAAATCTTTAAGCCAGTCCATTTCATATTGAAGGGTTTAGCAGTTTTTTGAATCTTGTTGTAATAGTTCTGAAATATATTTCAAGATTCATTTCTGTTCCTTTACATGAAATAAATCCTCTTGATTTTTAAACAAAATTTAAAAATGTAATCAGACTAGTTTATGTAGAATAACAAATAAATCAAAAAACAGTATATAAAATTGTTGTGATAAATTTGAATCTACTACATCCTAGCTAGGTAGCAGTGTTAAAAATTTTTGAATTGAGATTTGAAAGCCTATCCTCAGTTTATATTTTTGTACTTATGAATAATTGTATTTAAACTTACAACAAATTTAAATTATGGTTGAAAATTTTTGATACATTCTTTTTAAGTTGGATCTTTATAATGCTACTGAATTATTTTATAAAATTATTATAACATAATGTATTAATCTTATTAAATTATATTACATTATATATTTTCTCAATATATTTATTTTAGGTCTTTGGAAAGGTTTAACACCCAGAATTATAATGATTGGTACTTTGACTGCACTTCAATGGTTCATCTATGATGCTGTAAAAGTTTGGTTAAGATTACCTCGACCACCACCACCTGAGATGCCTGAAAGCCTTAAAATAAAACTACAAGATAAACAAAAGTAAATTAATTATTGAAATATGTTTGTCTTCCTGATTTCTGGCTTTGCTCCCTATCAGTATTTTGTTAATAGATCAGATTAATGGGTTTTTCCCATTTTATTTTGTTTCAAACTGCATTCCTTTTTTAGTCAACACTAGTATTTGAATTTGGAAATTATACAGATTAACAAGTTTAATCTTGGCTATTGTAAGGGAGCAATAAGAAATCTTAGGCAAGATGTACAAATTGATACTAGATGGTAACTATGAAATGTAGAATATGAAGAAAATAAATTATATAATTGTCTACAACAATTAAATGATGGTTTCTTAAATCATGTTTAAACTTGATATAATGAATTACAAACATTCATCCACTTATATACTCACAAACATGAAATTTCATTTTCAAATTTCAAAAACTTCAAGAATTTTAAACATTATGATAACAGGAATGCTCTAGTAACTAATATAATGTAAAATTAAATAGTTAATTTATTATAGCAGTATTTCAAGATGGTACAATTACATCAAGAAACCCTTGTTTTATAATAGGAACTTTTCATTGAAATCTGTGAAAAATATTACAAAGTATATAATATATAAAGTTATTTCAGTACTTTTGGAGGCATAATTACAGCACTATTCAAGTTACAAACAAAACTTGCATATGAATTAAGTTCATAATTCATGTGCATATATATATTCTTAAACAGACAATGGAAGATTGATGTTTTGGGTATACCACAATGAGTTAGTGTCATTTATAATGTCTTGATTAATTTAAAAAAAAATATGTGAATACAATGTATAATATAGGTATCCCTCCTATAACACATTCTCCTACAACATGGTTTCGCTCCAACACAATTTGAAAATTGTGGAAGCCATCATATAACATGGTACTTCTACAACACAGTTTTTATTTAACACATTTAGAAAATTACGTTTACTCTCCTACAACACACAACATTTTCATTAATTTTTGTAAATCCATACTAGGAACACACAATACATACACAAAATACAATCATTGATAAATACTTTGCTAAATTTAGTCATAAATGCTATTTTTCTAGTTTGCCATGAGAGGATGATACACAGTCTATTTTTGATTTCAATTTGAAATTGATTTAATTTTGTGATTGCGTTAATTGTTGGTGAGTATTTTGTATTTCAAATGTACAGTTCTTGGATAAAAAGTCTTTATTCTTCAATAGAGGAATGTGAAAGAGAAGAAAAACATTTTAATTCATAAATTTTTTTTGAATATATGCTAAGGAACGATTGTTTTATAGCGGGTTACATTACAGATTTTGTAAAGAGAGCAGGAGAAGATATGGTTGTAGCAGGCTAGATTACAAATTTTGCAAAGAGAGCAGAAGATACATTAATTTAAATGTGGAAAAAAGTTCAGAAAGTGAAGTTGATATTGTTAAAAATAAAAAAACATTCTCATTTTTAATGAACAGCGGTATACTGTAATTATTAAATGAATATTATATAAACTATACTTTTTTCTAATACTTTGCTAAAATTAGTCATAAATGCAATTTCGCTAGTTTGCCATGAGAGGATGATAGGCAATCTATTTTCGATTTTGATTTGAAATTGGATTAATTTTGTGATTGCATTAATTGTCACTATTTGAGTATTTTCTGTTCCAAACGTACAATTCTTGGATAAAAAGTGAGTTTTTATTCTTCAATAAAAAAATGTGAAAGAGAAGAAAAACATTTTATGCTAAGGAACGATTGTTTTATAGTAGGTTGTAGCGGGTTAGATTAGATTTTGTAAAGAGAGCAGAAGATACACAAATTTAAATGTGGGAAAAAGTTTAGAAAGTGAAGTTGATATTGTTAAAAAGAAAAAAATAAATGTGGAAAAAAGTTCAGAAAGTGAAGTTGATATTGTTAAAAAGAATGTTCTCATTTTTAATGAACAGTGGTAAAGATGTGAGGAAGTTATCTTTTATTATTTATCGCTATTTTCAATATTATCTAACAAAAGTTCAGAAAGTGAAGTTGATATTGTTAAAAAGAAAGAACGTTCTCATTTTTAATGAATAGTGATAAAGAAGATATAATTATTAAATGAATGTCATATAGATTATATACTTTTTCTTTCTTTATGTTTCGTGTTATTAATATTCTTAATAAAAATTAGTTCTTTCTTTATGTTTCATGTTATTAATATTCTTAATAAAAATTAAGTTCTGTATATACTAAGTAACACAAGCACTATAATGCAGTAGAGACATTCAATAAATAATTTATTAATGAACAAACGTTTTTGGCTTTTTATCGCCATCCTCAGGTTCTTATTCTTATATACAAATTCAAAAATGTTTAACGGCCTTAAAGAACATTCAGAGTTCTAAAATTTTAAATTACAATATTCAGATATAATATAAAAACAAACAAAAATAAAACGTTACCATGGTTACCAAGTTTTACATAATGGTTACAGCATTAGTATAGTACTCATTACAGTGAGTGATATAAAACTTTAAAAATATAAAAAGTGATCAAATAGGATAATAAGAAATTTGAACTAGAATTGTATGATCTCTCTGTTCCAGGTATGTGCGTGGGGTTGCGGAACTCTCTCTCTCTCTCTGACAATGTATTAGTAACTATGGCTTAATTTACTTTGATTTAGTTAATTGCTTTCATTTTTATAACTTTTCTTTTATTAAATAAATATTTTTATTGTTGAATTTGTGTATCTGTGTCAATCTCCAATCCCGGACCGCGATGTCATGAATCTGTGCGCTAAACGCAATGGAATGGTCAAATCCTGAAATTTTTACTAGCACATACCCCCCCTATGGGCCTCACAATATACAGAATTTTTATTAAGTCAGCAGGGACTTTTCAAAAATGACCATATATATAGGGTGACCTTATAAGCTGATGACCATATAATGGAGATCTGACTGTATATCTAATTATAGATATCAAATAATTAATTTATTTAATTAATATTTCTTTGCTTTCTACAATTGTACACCAGTTATTGAAAATAGCATAATACCACAGAAGTTAAATTATTTTATTTGATTAACATTTTTGATTCTCCTTTAGGTCATAATCAGTTCTAACACAATCCATTATATGCATCAAAATTTATGAAGTAAATTTAGATGTAAATTTGTAAACTAGAGATGCTCTCTAGTTTACAAATTTCTCTAATTTGCAAATTTAAATCTGTATAAATTGCGGATGTTAGCATCCTTTGTTTAACAATCTCCATATGATGAAAAATAGACCCATTACACAATAATGTATACAAACATTAGAAGAATACATTACACAAGCTAATGGTCATCTGAGAAATATTGTAAATATAAATTTAAATTAATGTGAACATATTTAATAGATATTGTAAAATATATAATACAATAGTAATAAAAACATATTGAAAAAGAAATGATTATAATGTAATTAAAAATAAAAATGCTAATTCTATATAATACACTGACGGAAAAAAAAATCCCAACACCAAGAAAGACTTGTGTTAGATAAACAAAATTTGGTAGGCGTGTTTATACATCTGAAAGATGACATCGATTCAAATTTCGCGCTTTGCGCATAAGTGTGGCGCTTTCGTATTGCATGTTTGAACAAGTCGCCGACAAGTGAGTAACTCGTCACAAAAAATTGTTTCGGTTTAGTATGTACTACCATTTTATTATAATTAATTTTATAACAATATATTGATGGGAGAAAGTCGATAAAATAAATTCAATTTTAGAAATGCTTGGCAGGCCGCATAAACATGTTTAACGGGCCATGTGTTGCTCATCCCTGATCTAACATATTATATTTTAGTTTAAGAGTTGACTTACTTCCACACTCTCTGTCATAGTAGTTAGCAATCACACGTTACGGAATTGGAAACCGTCCTCTTGAAAGAGCTGTTCCAGCTAATGACGTCATCTCATCTGAATAATAATTTTACCACTGATCCAATATGAGAATGTAAAAGTGATCCCATATCGATGTTTTGTTCGATATATAAATGAATTCTAAAGAGGATGACATGAATGAATTACTCTGTAAGCTAATCAAATTAATATTGTTATGTGAACTTATGCAAATGAGCAAAGCACGAGATTGTAAGTCACTGGTATAAAAACAGAAGCAACCAACAACACAACAAGGTGTTTGTTCTAAAGTAAAATTGGTTGAGTGACATTTAAATTCTTGTAGAGACTGACGATTGCTTGAAATTTTGTATTGATGGTGGAGGTATTAGAAGTTGAGTAATATTTAAGATTTATTTCTTGTGAATAATCAGATTTTTAGATATTTGAGTTTGATTAAAAAAGTTTTGTCGCTTTATTATCATTTAAATAAAGCTTAATTAACACTTTTGTAAGTGTTTTTGAGTCTAATAAATTTATATTTTTAATTATTTAACTTGTTTTGAGAATTTCTTCAATTTCTTAGTATAAGTTTCTAATATTGTTTGTTATTTTCAATCTAACACTTATTTGCTACTTTTAGCAGTAAGTTTCTGGTTTTTTTGCCAGTTAGATGTTAACTTTTGATATTGTTTTGGAATTAATTATATTTAATTTAGAAATTAGTTAAAGATCTGAGCTCAGGCCGAACTCTGGATTGCAGAGTTATTAGAACTGTTAGGCTTAGTTTGTAATTAATATTACTGGTATTCGTTAAAATTTGCAACTCTGCAAAGAAGATATAATTATTAAATGAATGTTATATAGGCTGTATACTTTTTCTTTCCTTTTGTTTGATGTATTACGTATATATTTTTTTTCTTTATATTTTGTGTTATTAATATTCTTAATAAAAATTAAGTTTCTTATGTGAACTTAAAGAAAATTATTTATTTTTAATTGGTTTTGGAATGTAACTCCTATTTTTGTATTGGATCTGGGTCTCATATAACACAGTTTCACACAACATGCTGTTTTTCTGGAACACATCTATCGTGTTATAAGAGGGATAGATGTATATGAAACTGTATTTTGTATATCAGTATTAGGTATTGTGTATGGATAAATGTGTGCATAAAATTTGCTTTGCATTTGAAATGATTCATGTAAACATTCTAATGCCATTTAATAGATAAAAATTTTACATAGAACAAAAAATCATAAAAATAAGAAAAATTATGAAGATATTTGTGTAATAAAAAATAAATAAATAATACAAAATTTACTTTTAAAAAATTGACTAGCTTGATTCAATATGCACTTTAAGTAATAGTTTTGTTAAATTTTGAATTTAAACAAATTTTTGTTTTACAAATATGGTAAGAAATTAATAATTAATACATTAGTACAGTGTGTTTTCCAAATTGGGGTGTGCCCCACTAGGGGGTATGCAAGAATTAACAAAAACATCATTTTTGACACAAGCGAAAAAATAAATTGAAATTGGTGTAAAAAAAAAATGTATCAGCAAAAGGGTTATAAATACAATCCATGTATCCAGAAACTTTCTGCTATAGCTGTTTTAAAGACAAAATAATGATCTCATTTAATAATTGTAACAATTGCAAGTTCCATAACACCCAATTTGAGAGAATTTGTGCTGAAAAACGAGCCCAAACATCGCATTAAATACTACTTTGCATTAAACATGTATTCTATTTTTCGTTTTTTTTGTAAGTTTGTTTAATTGTATTAAAAATTATTACACTAATAAATACAGTAGAACCTTGATATCTCGAATCTCACAGGAACAAAACAAATTCAATATAAAGAGTTTTCAAGATATCAAGGTTCAATTTTATATAAAAATTTTTATGTCATTAATACATACCATAGTTTTTAATACTGTATAAGACACTATTTTTCCATGAAAATTATCATCTAAATAGTCCTGCATCTTATAAACCAAAGATTGAAAATATTACTGTATAAACATCATCATATTGACAAAAATCTATCAACAATTAGAAGTGAAACTTATAAAACGAAACTACTGTATGACATATTCATTATTCCGAGCATGCATAAAAAAGCAACTGAAAAACAGCTACAAATTAGTTCAGTTGTATGCGAAAATTCTTTAAAAAATAAAAAATAAACAGATACTTTCATTTGGTGACCAAAATGTATAATTTGTAATTACTCTAAATATATATAACCAGTTATGTATGTTTTAACTTTAATAAATTATCAAATAAAATTTATGGATATTTTTGAAAAATTCCCAGATTTATATGCTTCTTTAATTAGCCACTGTGCATAATGTTACATGAAAATAGTTCAAGTTTTATTATTATATACTGTAGATAACATTAACAGAGCACATTTTACTATAATTCTTTTATTAACATTTTTGTTGTCATTTGTTCATAATTAAGTTAATCAAATTAGTCTTTTTTTCCCTTCAGAAAATTACTTAATGGGAAATAATTCTGAAAATTTGGTTTGGCTACATCTAATATTCAGAGATGATTATAAATCCTTAACTTGATGATAGAGTTATACAAATATAAAAAATTAAAACTTCACAGTTGGAAATATAGTAGTAAAAATTATATTCAAATACACTAATTAGGGAAATTACCCACAAATCAAAACCAAATACTGATTTGATTCTGGTGTGGTGGCAAAATTTTATTTTGGGAAAAATAATTAAAAAATTATAGTATAATTATTAGATATTGCCAATTTAGTTCAAAATTCTAAATTTAATTAATTAATTATTAACTCAATAGATGGAGTCACCATAGATTTTTTTTTAAAAGCCAATTTAGTTCAAAATTCTAAATTTAATTAATTAATTATTAACTCAATAGATGGAGTCAGATTTTTTTTTAAATTTGTTAGAAAAATTTAATTTAGACTTATTCCATAGGAGAAGTTTGGCTGTAGTATTTGTTAATATAAAAGTACTGGAATGAATTAACATTATAAAATGAATAAATTAATTCATTAATAACTAATGATTAAATAGTCTTGAACAAAAGTTAAATAATGAAATTATTATAAGAACACTTACAAAATGCAAAATTAAACAAATTTATAATAAATAATAAAAATCCACCAAGACTGCACAAAACCTACACAAAAGTAAAACACAAAGCCCTTTAACAGTCAATACTTTTTTCAGAAACATTTTCAATGCACTTGATGCCTTCTTCAGCTACTACTACAAAACTAACCCTGTTACATAATTTCAGGAGACTATTACACAAAATAAACAAACAAAATCTAAATATAAAGAGCAGGTAAGCACTTTCCTTGGTACCACCTGCCTGAAAAACCATATAGTTTGTTAGGCACAAGACTGTCTAAAAACACATTATTACAGATTATAAAAATAAAATAAAAATTACATAAAATTTATACAAATTTACAAAAAATTATCTAAAATTTTTATATGAATTTAAAAATACATAAAATTTATCACAATATTAAAAATTACAGTTACAAAAAGCCATCACTCCCATACGAGAATATAGAAACTGACCAGAGTGCATCCCTTAACCAGTTTTGTTGACTTCCTTTAACAATCACCTCCATGCATTGGATATTGTTTCTGATTCCATAAAGTTAATTACATAACTTTTCTCTTTTCTTTTATATTTTAATCAAAATAAAATCACAAGTGACAATAACTTGTTTTAAAAGTGTAAACTGAAATCAACAATAAATTTATTAATCCAGACAATAAACTTAAAGAATAAATTAATCTAATACCTCCACCTCTGATACAAAAAAAAAAAAAATAATAATAAAGTTATCAAATTCACAGAGTTGAAAACTTGATAAAAAAAAAAAAAAAAATAATAAAGTTATCAAATTCACAGAGTTGAAAACTGTTTTTATATTGTTGTATTATATTAAATTGTATTTATATTGTTGTTTTTATATTTCAAATTTAAATCTCATCTTCCCGATTCAAACTGAACATTGATTTAAATAGCAACTTTTACAAGATCCATATGTCAATTCACAAAATATAAATATTATACAGTGAGTGATTGGTTAACGAACATAATCCATTCAAAGATGATGTTCGCTACCCGAATTGTTCATTAATTGATCATCGATTTACCTTAAATTTTATATGGGAATTTGATTAATTTGTTCTGGAGACCCAAAAAAATAAATAAATAATTATATAATTTCTTACTTTATTTATTTATATGTAATAAAAATAATATATAAACACACACAGTGCTGCATTTTCATCTATCATGTTTTTCCATTTGTGGGGCATTAAAGAATCTGTCCAATGTCAATTGCTTCTCTCTCCTCTTCAGGATTTTTCGGAAGATTAATAGCATTGTTGTTGTAGAGATCTCTAAGCCTATTGACCACAACCTAGCAGGGCTGGGGAGCTGCCTTGAAATAGGTTAGGCTCCGGCACTGGCACCAGAGCCACAGTATATTCCAGCTCTAGCTCCATCACTATAAAAGTTTTTTTGGTATGATGACTACTACCATGAAACATCACTTACCTTACTATCACAACATTTACCTTTTAAATTGCTATATATTGTTATCTGTATTATAATAATTTATTTTATATGTATATATTTAAAGTTTCAATAAAACTGAAGCTTCTTTTATACTGCTTTTTTCGGAATATAATTATCAAAGACTATATAGCACTAATAAGCAGTCCTAAAACACACAAAACACTTTATTACAAGTAATGTTTTCGGCAAATTAATGCCATCTTCGGCTCATATGGTATGATAAAGAATAACAAATTACGGTTAAGCATAAATGTTCTATTCTAGAACAAAGAACATATTTTAAATTAAATAGTCGTCAGGATTTAAACAGATTTTTAAATATTTTCTATAAATAATTTAAATAAATACTTTAAACATTAAAATATTTTAAAAATACGGTTAGGAACCTCAGCTCACGTAAAAATTAAATACATAAACAACTAAATATAACAGTATTTAACCAAACATTAAAACATTTAAATTCTATTAGTTAGCATCGTTATTAAACATGAGACCCCTTAAAGCGTGCTTCCAGGCATTAGAGACAGTGTCCGTTTGTTTATCATTTATAACTTTGCCTTTAAAAATTTGCAATTCTTCCGCAACCCTTAACTCTTTTCACATCAAAAATTTGTTTAATTACTTTAGTATTCTCCCAGTCTACTCTCAAATTACTCTCATATACCCTTTTGGCCAAAGCAGTAATAAGGTTTCCTTTTTTTAATGTGTCTCTTATATTCTAAAAGCCTATCTTATAGATTTCTTGCAGTGGTGCCTATATTTATTTCCTTTTGACCATTATCCAGGTTCTGAATGAGTACTTGATAAACCCCTGTTCTTTCACTTTCCATATATTTTTCTTTAATATTCTTAAGCATATTATAGACAGTTTTTGGCCTTTTATATGATGGCTTTTTACCCTGTTTTTTTTTTTACAATTTTACTTATTGAATTGTAAGACCTCAACATATCTGGTATCACTGTATACGAATCACTTACTTGACTGCTAACATTTTGCTGACTCTGAGGATTACTTACTTTGTGTTATGGTGTGCAGCTACTTTGTTTCATGTGAATTTCTTCATATAGTTTAGTTATCATTCTATCATTAAAACCATGCTTTTCTGCTATCCTTCTAATACAGTGGATTCCGCTTAATTGGGACAGCTGCGTAATTGGGACAAATCTCAAAGAATGAAAACCAAATTAATAAACTAATACAAAATTTAAATGCTTAATTGGGACAGTAGCAGAAAAGGATTTTTCAATTTTTGATATATTTTAGGGATTTTTCGAAAGTATGGCTACACATACATACACTAATCTTTGCCAAGATGTCAAGAAAGAATTTTACACTAAAGTAAAATTGCTTGGCTGAATAAAATTAAAAGCCAGCCATTTAATACAGGCTATCGTAGACTCGCTGAAATAAACCAAAATCTACCATAGACACGTCTCCTACAAAAAGAAAATCAACTGCGTAAGGAGTGGGCATTGCAGAAAGAAATTCCAGAAACATCGAAAAGAAAGCATGATGAAAGGATCCAGAAGTCGAAGAAGCATTAGATCAATGGATTTCTATAGTTAGTGGGCGAGGCGTGTATATCAGCGGCCCAGTATTGAAGATGGAGATCGGTAAAAAACTAATAATTAGGTACCTATTTTAATAAATCATAAAAATAGGTACCTAATTATTTTTTACCTATTATTTATATGAATTACATATTTTAGAATTTATCGTTACTTCATTTAATTGGGACAAAATGGCTTGGCCGACGTGTCCCAATTAAGCGGAATCCACTGTATTTTCTAATTTTAACATCTCTTCCGTGCTCTTGTCAAAAAGGACCTCAAGGCAGATTTCTTATGGCACCATTTGTCATTGGACCATTCTTGGATGATGACAGGTACTAGTCATGGACCCTTGGGGTAAAGTTACACTTTTCTAAAAAAAAACTAATAATAGAGCCCAGATTTCTTATGGCACCATTTGTCATTGGACCATTCTTGGATGATGACAGGTACTAGTCGTGGACCCTTGGGGTAAAGTTACACTTTTCTAAAAAAAACTAATAATAGAGCCAATACCACCTGTGGGACAAAATTGGAACTAACGAGTTAATCTACATTTACGGAGTTGCTAGTGTAGACGAGATTTAATCCTCTATTTAGATATTCCCGTTTAAGTTAAACCGGTTTAACTGTAATCTATATTACCTAATGCCAGTGTAGAAAGGGTATAAGGATGATCTTGGCCAAAATAGCACTACACATCAGCTGGTTCGTTTGTGTTAAGCAGCCATACGTTGCAGAGGATGACTTGTACTTTTCCCGTGATGAGATACACGGTATTGTGAGTGGCTTGGCTAACAAAAAGGTGCCTGGACATGATGCAATTACTTCTGAAATTGCTAAACATTTTCTCAATTCAACCTGATTTTATAGTCTCTATTTATAATGCATGTTTGCAGGAGGGTAAATTTCCAGATATTTGGAAGAAGGCAGTATGTAAACTAATACCTAAGCCTGGTAAGCGGATTATGGATAAACCAAATTGTTATCAGCCAATCAGTTTATTGCCGATTTTTAAAAAGGTTTTAGAGAAAGCTTTAATAAACAGAATTAATCACTTCCTTCATAGAGGTCGTAAGTTGAATGTTCGTCAATATGGGTTTACTCAACTTAGTATCATAGAAGCTATACTCTATGTTAAACAGCGAGCACAAAATGCACTTTCAAAAAGGAGTAATTGTTTGCTGATTTCATTGGATATTAATTCAGCATTTGACAGGATGTGGGTTCCTAAAATCTTATACAATTTGTGTAAACATGGGTGTCCATGTAATTTATATACATTGGCTACTGATTATTTCTTGAGAAGACAGGTTACATTAATATACAATAACATTGCACACATGTGACATCTCCATGGATTGTCCACAGGGGTCAGTCTGCAGACCGGGTTTTTGGAACATACTTATGAATACTATTTTTGACATTAAGTTGCCGCAGAGGTGTAATATTTTCTATTTTGCTGATGACTGCTTGGTGACCATTGAGGATAACGACTTCGGATCTCTCGAAAGAAAGGGGAATTTGGTCCTATCATTAATTATAAATTGGGGAGAGGAGAATAAGTTGAAGTTCGATAAGACTAATCTTATGTTAATTTTGCGAAAACACAAAATTACCTATCCTGTTATCAGACTTAATGGAACTGTTTTAAACTATATTAAAAGAATTTATATTTAAGTGTTATTATCAACAAAAATCTATCTTGGGAACCACATGTTCAGCACATCCTCGGCAAAACAGAGGCTTTACTAAACAAACTTACAATGATCGCAACACTACATTGGGACCTAAACTCAGACATAATTGAATCTATTTATGAAAGAGTGGTTGTACCTCAGCTGGCTTATGCAAGCCTAATCTGGGGAGACACTCTGGATAAAGTTAAAATTAGGGAACTTTTGAAATTTCAGCATCATATTTGTATTAAGATTATTAAGGGCTATCGGACTAGATCTAGGAACTCAGCCATTCTGTTGTCGGATAAGATGCCGCTAGAATTTCCCTTAAGGGAAAAATGTCAGTTGTACTTTACAGTTAATTCTGGTAGGTTAGAAATTGATGGGAAAGATTTTCAGGTGGAGGTTCTGGCTGATTTCCGATCACTCCCTAATCTATCTTGCCATAATGTTGATTACATAATATCTTACATGGAAAGTGATAAGTGTTACATTTATACAGACGGTTACAAATCAAATGACGGGGTGGGGTCAGCCTTCTGCATTATCTGAGGCAAGGAGGTTTTACAGTGTTCGGATTTTAAAGTTTATCCTAATTGTACTGTAGTTCAGGCAGAATTACTTGCAGTCTTAGAGGCTTTGAAATTCATAGAAGGAGAAAACTTACATGAAGTGATTTTTTGTATGGATACAACTGTTGTTTTGAACTATATTCAACATCCACAAATTAAAACTAAACTAGCTCTTAGTGTATTCAAGCAATTTCAAAATTGCATCACCCTTTACGGGACACGTGATTGTTGGGTAAAGGGGCACTCTTCCTGCCTCGGGAACGAGCTGGCTGACACATTGGCACACGTGGCACATTTAAATAGAGACACATCTTACTATACACTTCCTGTTACATATGTTAAAGGCTTTCTCTGTGAGCGATCAAGGGCCAGCTGGTCAAGTACATAGGGGACATATAATAAAGGCGAAATTACTCCGGTTTTTTCCAAGTCTTAATAGCCAGTTAAGTATATGCCTTGGGGTTTTTCATTGCGGATTAATGGCTTTCTTAACTCAGCATTGGAAATTAAATTTCTATTTGAATAGATTCAAACTTCTATCCTATTCTCAATGTAACTGTAATTGTGGGGATGATGATACCGTCGAACACATTGTCTATGATGTAGCTTCTTTGATTCATGGCGGAGAAAGCTGATAACACATTTCCACGAGCAACTCATACCCTGGCCAGTCCCATTACATATGCTTTTTAAAGATCAACAGACAGCAAATCTCACTAAAACTTCCTTCATTGAATCCTCCATAAAATACGGTCCTGTGAACAGCATCAACTTCCTTCTTTTACATAAACATATACATGTTTCTTAGATCTGGGAGTTGGTTGTTTCTATTTATGTATTTCCAACATTGATCTCTTCTTCCTGTGGGTAAACTGGGAATACCTACAATTTGAACTTTTCCACTTGTTCTCCTCTGCTATGGCCATAGCAGTCAGGATTGGATGATTGGTACTCGTTGTTTCTAAATTGTCTTTTCCTTCTATTTCAACTCTCAGACCCTCCTATTGCCCATAATGTCCACATTTCTCTTATAGTTCACATATTTTGTTCATTGGTCTTTCAGTAAGATACATTGAGCAATTTGGATTTTCTATTAAGTTCTAAATATAGTAGTAGTATATGTAGTTAGTGGTATTATGTTAAGGTCAATTTTCCTGATTCTTTCAGTTTTGAGGCTGTTATTGGTGGTTTTATGTTAAGATTGGTTTCAATGTTTCCCTAACAACTTTGACAGTTGTTATTGGTGTTCCTCAGCTTTCTTCTTGTTGAGATTCTTCCAAAAGGTTTTTGCATAATTATAAATCAAAACTAGCACTACTTAACTGTGGAAAAAACAGATACATCAGCAAAGCGCTTTCAACTTTATTAAGTCATCTTCAGCTTACAAATCAAATGTATAACATTTTAGAACATAAGAACAATATATAAAATCAAAAAAACAATATATAAAATACACTCAGCCCTCGATTTACACGGTAGATATGTTCCTGGAAAAATCATGCAAACCGAAACTGTGTAAAACGAGACGCAGAATTCATACAAAATAGAAGGATATGCTCAATTAAACTGTAACCTGTGTAAATCAATCTAAAGAAGATAATGAAAAGTCAAGGATATGTTCTTTATAACCATGTAAAATGAGATAAGAATTAAAGGAAAAAAAGGGGATTAGTTTATTAACGATAATGAAAAGTCAAGGATATGTTCTTTATAACCATGTAAAATGAGATAAGAATTAAAGGGAAAAAAGGGGATTAGTTTATTAATTTTAGGAGACAATTTAATGCTTATACTTTTTCAATTTATTTTTGAAAATGAAATTATAAACATTAATTAACATCGAATACGGTATAAAAAAAATTAAAGCATTCAAACATAAATAGGCGAGCTGCAAGCGTGAGTTGAATTTAAATAAACTGCAATTCAAACATAAATAGGCGAGCTGCAAGCTTGAGTTGAGTTTAGTTGTTCAAATATAAATAGGCGAGCTGCAAGCGTGAGTTGAGTTTAGTTGAATGCGAGACTTGAACAGTAAAAGTTAATAGTGAGCGATAAATTGTGAAAGTAGACTTGGACAGTAAAAGTTAATAGTGAGCGATAAATTGTGAAAGCGACTTGGACAGTAAAATGAATAGTGAGCGATAAATTGTGAAAGCAAAAGTGGACTAAGAAGAACTGCATAGTGAGCGATAAATTGTGAAAGTGAAAGTGGACTAAGAAGAACTGTTGAGTTATTCTGATATAAAGACATAAATTAGTGTTGTATCAGATAATTATCAGATTTTGTATTGAATTTAGTTATAGTGAAAAAAATTGTTTTGTGTGAATAAATTGGACTATACGAAATATAACTGTATTCACTCTTTATTAATCTCTACGAACTTGTAAACCCACAAAACGTGACAATATGATACTCTTTTAATTTATAAATGGCATAATGCAAAACAATCAAAATAAAACCCAAAAAAAATTGTTTTGTTTTCATTTAAAAACCGTGTAAAAGCGAAACTGTGTAAATTGAGTGCTGTGCAAATCGAGGGCTAGGTGTATATATAAATATTTTATATATATAAAATATTATCTGTTTTTCCCACTGTTAAGTAGTGCTAGTTTTGATTTATAGTTCCGTGTTATCAAGTGGAAGTTCCTCTTTATTATTAAGGTTTCTGCATTTTTTTTCATCATTATTGTTCATTATTGTCACAGTTTCTGGGATTTACTTTTGTTCTTTCAATATTCTTGTCTCCTTTTATTTCTCACATTAAAGTTGACTTTAGCCTTTCCAAAGTTTTTATGGTGTTTCCACCTGTTTCTTCAATTGGTTTGACTTATCTAGGGTTATTTGTTTGTTTCAGTGGTGTTTTCTATTATTTTCTTGAACTATTTGATTTAATTTGCATTAGTACTTTCATTTATTTGTGTGTTCAGCTGTTTCCTGGTATTTCTCATTATTATTTCCTGTACTTTTGATTTTTCAGTAGTTTTATTTTGATTCTAACATGTTGCCAATTGTTTACCTCTGTTTCTATTGTTCCCAATCTCTTTATTTGGTGTCAGATTTTAATTTCATCTGATGTAATGCCAATTGTATAGAGCAGGGGTATCCAACTTTTTGGCTTCCTTGGGCCACATTTGAAGAAAAACAATTGTCATGGGCTGCACATAAAATATACTAATTCTAACGGTAGTTATTAAGCAAAAAAGTTAGTAAATAATATACAATCTATGCTATCCATCATAACAGATTAGAAAAAATGTCATAGTATAATAATCTTTGACTTTTTTTCGTTCGGAATTTTTTAAAAGTCATTGAAAGGTCAAGAAATTTAATCACTGAAATAAGAAATATTTTAGAAAACTGAAATAAAAACTGTAGAAAGGTATTTAATAAATTTCAAAAAATAAAAACAAACAAGCACATAAAAATTTCAATGTTTTAAGGAAGTTTATAATTTCGTGTTGGGCCATATTCATTACTGCAATGGGCCGCAGGATGGACAGCCCTGGTACAGAGTAATGTGTTTGTGTGAATGGATTCTTATTTCCAGACAAACTGCCTCCTCCGGTGCATTTCACCTGTCGGTTTTACTCCAGTGATGTACTTCCATTGGTTTTACTCCAGTGATGTACTCAATAGCTGAGGTGAATGTGTTTGTGTGAATGGATTCTTATTTCCAGACAAACTGCCTCCTCCGGTGCATTTCAACTGTCGGTTTTACTCCAGTGATGTACTTCCATTGGTTTTTCTCAATAGCTGAGGCGCGTCGGTGGTATGTCTATTCTCATACTTTCTTTCCTGTAGGAGTGGAGATATCAGAATATTTAGGTTAGATCTGGTTGGTATTATTAACACCTTCTATCCTATTAATTCTTAATCTGAGTGACTGTGGTATGTTGATTATAGATATAAGTCTAGTCCTAACACACTAACATTTTATTTAATTAAAATATAAAATATAAAAAAAACAAATAAAAAATAATAAAAAATTATTAGTTTTAGGTATTAACGTAGTTATAAGTCTTTTACTAACTTTTTCCTCTTAACATACCTTCTAGATATACTACTAACATAGTTCTAGGTTTCTACTAACATAGTATTTAACTTCTACTAACATAGTTTTAAGCTTCTACCTAACAAAGAATAGACTATTAATACTCCTCTATACAGGGTTACTCTCACATGTCATCACATAGATTGAATTAAAACAATTCTTTGCTTCTTCTACATTTAGCATTTAATTTTGGCCCAGAATGGCTCCCTTAGTACTCTGAGTGGAAAGGGGCAATCAAAATTTAGCCACAAAGCTTACCATACAAAAGAAAAAAAAAGAAAAAAGACAGGGGTACTAGTCAGTTTTCTATAAATCTTTGTTTGAAACGTTAGGTTTTTGATTTCCAAGTCTACATCTAGAAAATGTATATGTGATGTCTGTTTTTGTT
The DNA here is from genome assembly GCA_000484575.1 of Olivierus martensii. NCBI lineage: Eukaryota > Metazoa > Arthropoda > Arachnida > Scorpiones > Buthidae > Olivierus > Olivierus martensii. The sequence continues at coordinate 52,014 of AYEL01075353.1, read as the reverse complement.
CTAATAACAAAGATAGCTTGGAATCATAAAGAGTTCTTGCAAAGTTTCTGACTTATCAACGTCCTCCCAAACTACAAAGATGTCATCAATATACCTGAGATAAATTCTAGCTTTTCTTAAAATTGGTTGTAATTGTGTTTGTTCCAAAGATCTTATAACTAGTTCTGCCAGGACTCCTGCTATAGGGCTCCTTATAGGAATGCCCTTTGTTTATAATAATTCTCTTTAAATTTGAAAAAGGAATTATAGCACATTATGGAGGCTAGCTCTCTACATAAGCTGGGCTTGATCTCACTTTCTGGGAAATTAGTTAATAAAAACTTGTAGAGGAATAAGCAAGTTGCTTCTATATTTAACAAAGGATAGAAGCTCTGAAAATCGTATCTTATTAGTGTCTTAGTACCTTTAAAATTCATTCCTTTAATTCTTTCTAAGAATTTTACAGAGGAAGTAACTGTGTAACTATAGTTTATTATTTTCGCGTTTATCCATTCCGCCATACTTTTTCAAGATGGTATGTCGGCGACCTGCATTTTTTGACAATAGGGCCTATAAGTCAACCTTTATTGTACTGTATGAGCTGAAGATGGTATTAATTTGCCAGAAACGTTACTCGTAAATAAACGTTAAACACCGCTCTGGCGACTAGAGTGTACGAGCATGATGTAGATATAGAGTGGAACAATGCCAAAATTATTATGAGCGGAACTGAAAATCCCAACATAAGAATGGCAGAGATGCTTCAAGTTAATAAATTAAGTAAGAAGGAGCATGTTTTAAATTTCAATGATCCGCTTTGCCTCTCCTTGGCCTGGAGATGGTGTGGGTTATAATTGGAAATACGCTGCTGTTGTCACCGTTTGTTGTTAGTGCTGCTCATCTAAATGGTTGGATGTAATTGGTGACCTCATACATGGTTTTATCATCACTTCTGATTTTTACTTTATGTTGTAACATTATTATATAATTAGTATTCCCTATTATTTTTGTTTTTGTAGCAGTGGAATTTGTAGTGGTAATGTGTTAGTGTTTGATGACGTCATGCATTCCCCGTCCGCGGGTTTTTAATGTTGCATTTTTATTAATATCACTTCTGTTTTTTACTTTATCTGAAACACTATTATATTATTAGTATACTTTTTACTATTATTATTTTTGTAGCAATGAAATTTGTAGTAGTAATGTGTAAGTGTTTATACGATGTTTGATGACGTCATGCATTCCCCGTCCGCGAGTTTTAAGGTTGCATGTTTATTAATATCACTTATGTTTTTTACTTTATCTTGAAACACTATTATATTATTAGTATATTTTTTACTATTATTATTCTTGTAGCTGTGAAATTTGTAGTAGTAATGTGTAAGTGTTTATATGATGTTGGATGATGTCATGCATTCCCCGTCCGCGAGTTTTAATGTTGTATTTTTATTTTTATTACTATCACTTCGGGTTTTCACTTTATTGTGTTGTAACATTAATATTATTATTAGTATTTGTTACCGGTATTATGATTGTTTTATTGGAGTGGAATTGGTAGTGATATTGTGTAAACGTCTCATATAACGTCATTTTACAGTTGTTTATTTTTGTAGGGGTTGGCTTCTCTCCGTTATATGTATTCATTACAGCTGAAGTTGACCTACTGATAAGGTCGAAAGCGTTTCTGGTATTAAAGTATTTGTCCTGTTTAGAGCTTTGTAGTTTGTGTGCATTTTTTGAGTGTAACAGGATGGGTTTAAAGTTCTAAAGTGTTTTATGTGTTTTAGAACTACTTATTAGTGTTGTATAGTCTTTGATAATTAATTTCAATAAAATATTTATTTTGGCAAATGGCAATAATATATTGGTAACTAAAAATCAAACATCACATAATTTATTGATTTCAAATTTTTATTGAAATTTAAGTGCTAAAGTTGGGGTATGCTTATACACAGGTTGCACATTTTTACCGATTTTCAAACTCTAAAGTCGGGGGGGGGTCGGCTTATATTCGAGTATATACGGTAGGTGGTTAGGAGCTGGAGCCAGCTGAAATTTTAATGGCTCGACTCTGGCTCCACTGAATATGATTAGCTTAGCTCTTTCTCCAACTTTGGCGATCCCCGTCCTTCTCCATTCGGCCCCTCTCCACGGATGTGGGTGCAACCCATGGTTGGAACTGGCCTCGCCCCTTAGTAATCTCCCTGATTGGAAAGGGGTGTAAAATATGCAAAGATTCAATCAACCTATCTATTTAGTATTTATATAGATTATAATAGTCTAGAACAGGGCTGCCCAACATTTTTATGACCATGAGCTACTTTTTTTACTGGAGCGATATCGCTCCAGTAATAAAATTAGCTCACGGTCAATTAATGTGATATTTGGCATTGTATAGATTTTGCAATTGATTCAAAATTTGGAATAAGACGAAAGAGATGATAAAATTTTTATCAACATATTTTGTTGTGAATGTAAGCTCAGTCTTAAATCTATAATTTTTCCTCCATATTTTGGAGTCTTTTGGATATTAATTTTCATAATTGGAGAACATTGTTCAAAAATATCTTTTGATATTTCCCTTTTTTGAAATAGCAACAACTGAATTACATACTAGACAAGAGCATTAGCATTAACCATGGAAAAAATAAATCATGTTCCCATCATCATGGTAATGATAAGTTTTAATTTTCTTTTCTACACTCATAATTTTGGTTAAAAGAAAAAAAATTTGAATAATTGAAGAAGTTTGTTTTTTAATAAATTTAACCCTTTTAGTGCGGAATAACGATATACTATTGACGGGATCTGAGTAATATAATGAAGAAAGAAAAGACATGTGAACCTGTAAATGCATTTGTCCAACAAACTTTTGCTTACTCATCGAAGTAATCTTCATTTATTGTTTATGATATATTATTATATTCTTCCGATAGATCTGATCTATTATTACTTAATAAATGATAAAAAATACATAGTAACGAAAACACTTAGGGATAACCTCACTTTTATTGTTTCAACACAGACCACCTTTACTATATATTGTAAAGTGGAAGTTTAACAAACGAGTTGATCACAGGATGGTCGGAGGCTTGCGATCAACTGGTAGCTCGCGATCGACTGGTTAAGTAGCCTGGTCTAGGACTACATTCAAATATCCTCGAGATATAAATCCCAATCTTTTCCTCTCCAATATTTTCAAATATGTATTTGCTTTGCTAAATCGCCAAATTAAACTCCATTTAAAATTTGATGCTCGAGTCTGCGTGGTGCACTATGCAGCTAGAAAGTTCCAAACTTGTTTTAATTTGAACATTTCTATAAAGTGCTGTTATATTTATTTTATCGATTATTTTTTACATTTCCCTTAATAATATGTCTCAAAAAAATCAAATGTGTAGCAATACTTTAAAAGAAAAACAAAGAAGCTGAGTGCTTAAAGTGCAGTAAAATTTTGAAAACTATCTGTGGATCGACTTCTGGAATGAGGGCTCATGTAAGCAAGATTCTTGCCAATGATTTTCAAGATGTTAATACTGGTGCTTCTTCATGCAAGTTTGGTGTGATTTTTGCCTAAAAAGTCTGTTACTTCAGCTATTGCAAAAATGGCTTGCAAAGACAGATTTAGTTTTAATCAAATTGCAATTTCTAAATTTATTCAAAGTAATTCGGCAACAAATGTTTATGACAAAATGCCATCACCTATAGAGAATGGTGTAAAAAATTTAGTTTACAATTATTATCTAACCAAGAAAACTGAGCTATCTGAATATTTTGGGAGTCAAATTAAACCTGGAATTCGTTACTCAATTTCTATATATAAATATATGTTTTTTGTTCAATAAAAGGAAATTTTTCTATTTAAGTCTTTTTTTCTGTTAAATAAAACATTTTTTTATTTTTTTGTTTTTCAATATTCTAATTAAAAATAAATTTATTGTCAGTAATTACTGGTAAACACAAATTTTACTTTGGTATTTACCAGTAATTAAAATATCAGTAACTTTCCAACTCTAGTCAGCACCATGTGTTGTTATATGACCAGAAGAACTCAGGAGAGAGCAAAGTCAGTGGTAACCAGGACACCAAGGTGTGGCAATTGTTTATAGTATACTATTGTTCTTTTGTACAATGTGTTTGTGAATGCATAAATAAATTTTTATTTGTGTTGAATGAATTGCTGATGAGACTTTTTCCTAAAAATATATAATAACTATATTTGTACTAAACCTTTTATCATTCAAATGTTACAATAGCTATTTTCACTTGAGGGAATAATAGTAATATCTGGAAAATTCTTAGAACTCCCATCTCATCAAGCAACTGACTCCTCACTTCACTTAACATTACCAAATGATTTTCTTAGATTTTACCAAATAAATTTTTTTAAATTACCAAAAATTGTTAAAAAGCACATATTAAATAAAAAACATATGAAAAATATAGTGTTTTTTCCTCTTCTGTTCATTAACATACAATCTCAAAATATGCATTTATAATTTCTAAATTAAGGATACTACTACTATCAACTTTTCATATTTGTGCTTCTATTGATGAATATAATTCAGGAAAAAATATGTTTTTGCATAAAATTCCAGGTCTTGCCTATAACATATAGTCACTCCATATGACTATAAAAACTACTATTGTCAATATGTAAACAGGAAAAAATAGATACAGCACTAAGTAGCAGAAGCATGTTTAATTATATTTGGAACGTTTTCGACCACACCATGGTCATCCTCAGCAAAAAACATCATTATAAACTTAAAAAGAACAATGGAATTGTAGAATAGAACATCGCATATACATTTAAATTTAAAGTGAGACAAGCATACATAACTCTAGTATGAAAACGATTACAACAATAATCTATAGTAGGGAGAGCTTTGTAGTTTGTGTGCATTTTTTGAGTGTAACAGGATGGCTTTAAAGTTCTTAAAACTACTTATTTGAAATAATTTTGTTATTGTTTATATATTTGGATATTACAAATATTCTTTGATTTATGCAAATAATTGGGACTGAAGGGTTTTATGTAACATAGATTTTTATGGAAATCAGAAAAATGAAAAGCTTTGAAGCTAAAAACTACAAGAGCTAATGGACTATTGTAATTTCACCTATACCATGTTATGGCACCATATTGTTCTCTGACTGAAAGCAAGATAATGATGCATTTGAAAATTTATGAATATTTTCCAGGAACATTTTAATCCCATAAATGGTTGACCAGATTCTAAATTGTATCTAATATTAGTATATATATTTTAGCATATAAAAGATTATGATGTAACACATTAACTTCTCAACAAATAATTGCTTTAATGTACAGTGGGTGATCGGTTAATGAACAGTTCAGATAATGAACACTTTTTTGAAAGATTTTTATGTTCGGTTAACGAACACTTCACAGAACAAACTGTGGGACCCGCGGACTGACTGAATGACAGATCAGCCAGATGGCTGCGTAGTAAAGCTGTGGCTTACCATTATGGAGGATCCGGAGGTCCAACTCCTCCAATTTTTAGGAGGGATCTGGGTTCATCCTTCAATCTTCCAGTTAACCCCATCATGGGTGTTGGTAAGCCTGTGATGATGGCGGCTCTATAAGTGGCCGCCGCCAGATAAAAATATTCCATGAGCATAGTTCGGCTTAACTAACCTAACGGAATGATAGCCTTAGGCCTTGTGCACTCGTGGACTTATGGGTAAGGATGGAGGAAAAGTAGTTTTCCCAATTAAATGAACTCAGAAACAACGTAAAACAAATCAAGGATTTATTAAAGAAGGTTAGAGAGAGATTTTACAATTTTTGGTGTTAGAATGGCACCCAAACTAGGTTAAGGTCAACAGGCTTGGAGATCTCTACCACAATGATGCTATTAATCACTTCCGAAAAATCCTGAAAGAGAGAGAAAAGCAATCAACATTGGACAGGATTCTTTATCGGAAAATAAACATATAGATGAAAATGCAAGAATATGTATGTCTTTATCGGAAAATAAATATAATAGATGAAAATGCAAGACTATGTATGACTATATTATTGTTATTACATATAAATAAAAAATTACATAATTTCTTACTATATTTTTTGGGTCTCCGGAACGAATTAATCAAATTCCCATTAAAACCTATGGTAAATCGACAATCGGTTAACGAACAATTCGGATAATGAACATTTTCTTGGAACAGATTATGTTCGTTAACCAATCACCCACTGTATCTTGAAAATGTAGGATTGCTTAGACTATTATTATTAAATGACAATTTATTAGAATATAATCTCAACCACTGTACAAATCTTCCATAGTGTGCTGCAAAAAATTAAGAATGGATTGTGTGTATGTAATTTTATGAATAATATTTATTAATAGCGAAACATGGTTGGCTGGATATCCCTTTTGCAGGTTAATCACTGTACCGATTCCTATAAATAGTGTATCGTTAGAAAAATCTAACCCTCAAATTTCTGCGATTAAATAGGGTATCGTTAGAAAAATCTAACCGTCGAATTTCTGCGACAGTCAAAAGTTTTTTATGTTGTTATCCGAAATTTAAAAATTAAGGAATAAAAATTAAATTAAAATTATAGTTTCTCTAAAATCACAAAATCCGCAGGTGGCAAAAAAAATTTAAGGAATAAAAATTAAATTAAAATTATAGTTTCTCTAAAAAGATAAAATCCGCAGGTGGCATTATAACTTAATAATTTAATGATCCCACCACAAATCTGTGGATCCTACACACAAGTATGTTGGTAATTTGAATATAATAAATAAGAATAAATATTATAATCTGTTAATAAAAATTTGTTGTTAAATCTAAATTATTATTTAAAATATTTAGGTATGCCACTAAATTTTAAAATATTGAAATGTATTCTTAAATCTAAATTATTATTTAAAATATTTAGGTATAAATTTTAAAATATTGAAATGTATTCCTCAACAGAAAAAAGGTTGAGAATCACTGATCTAATATAACAATTAAGAGCAATAGATCATCTCAAACACATTGATAGCTGGCAATTTCTCATATTATTATTAGTTCTTAGATTCTTTTAATAACATAAAATTCATAAATCAATAATTTCAAACTGAATTTTTATAAAACTTTCAAAAATATACCAAAAAAATTAATCATCTGAACTGTTAAATCTTTTATATTCATATACATTATATTATGTTACACTTGCTTATATTTATTCACTAATTTTATGGCTTTTTACAATGTAATATAATATATATTATTCTTTTAAAAAAATTAAAAAAAAACAACAAAGCTGTTTTTGCATCATTATTTTGGTTTTCAAACATGAATACCTTCAAGCCAGCCAGTCTATGTAATTTTTTGTTTTACAAAATGATTTTGGAATCTGTTCTGAACAAAATAAAAATATCAACCATCAAATTCTTAGTTTTCTTTGATATACAATATTGTATTTATAATAAAGAAAAGATCACTTTACATACTTTCTATCTTATTTATGAAGAAATTCTTTTATATATATTTAAATATATACTTTCACATATTTTTAACTGCACTGTATAAAATTATTTAACTTCAAAATTCAGTATTCTTTTTTGAGATATGGATTATTATTATTATTATTATTTATATGTCATTTCTATTTGCTTTATCACTCTTATCTGACCCTATTTAATGTCAACATCATATTGGCAACTCTTGTACTTAGTATTGTATCATTTTCTTGCTTTTCTACCAATTTCTTGTGCTCTATAATCCTTGTTGCCAAGCCTCTTTTAGTGCTTCCTATATATGTTTCTTTCTTATCTAAGATTTTATTATAAATCAGAATCTTAAACACCTCATGTTTTTCCAGGGTCAGAATCAGTTCTTTTTCATTTAGGAGCCTATTAAAAATCATATTCTTTCTTTTAAATGCCAATTTTACTTTCACTTGTTATAACCATTCTTTCTCACTTCTTTATACAGCACTTTATTTCTTTCAGCTTATTAATGTATCTATTACAGTAATTCTTTGTTTATCTAAACAAGAAGTGGAAGGCAGCCATCTTATTTTTATAGTATGATTTGAATATTTGGGGATAAAAAAACTGGAGTGTATACATCTTTTTTATATACAATCATCACATACTCTCCCATTTTTTAGTCTTAAAATATAAAAAAAATGGCATCTATAAAATGGACCTCCTCCTTACTTTTTTGCTCTAATTTAAGGCTTAGACTGTAATTTCGAATCATCATTTTCCATATGTACTCTTTCAGGCTCCTATCATTCTCTCAAAAAATGGGTATATTATCAACCTATCTTAGATAGACTGAGTCTAATGCTTAATAATTGAACTGTCTTTCTCTCCATGGATCTAAATACAAGCTTAGTCAAAACTTCTGTCATTGGGCTACCTATTGGAACTCCTCTCATCTGCCAGAAATTTTCATCTTGAAAAAAGAATTATGACAAATTAAATGAAAAATTTCTGTCAAGTATTCTTTACTTACCTCTTCCTTGGCAAGTTTTCATACAGCAAGAGGGCAAGTGTCTCAACAAAAATGTTTCCAAATAGTGTTCTTGCTTAAATGCTGTGGTGTTTATAACTTTTCTGGAGAAAGTAGAGATACGGATTTAATAGAATCATCGCTTTGTTAGTTCTATTTTTAAAAATTATTATAGGGAAATAATGTTCTGATCTACAACTATTCTCCAATAAGTAATTTAATATCCTAAAAACAATAAATCATAACTAGTTTACGGTTTTGAGGATATTATATAAATATTAAATTTTGTATAATATTTTAGTACATAAATGAGATCTGATTCTTCTGAGATTTATAAATAAAATATCAAAAAAAATTAATAGATATTAAAAAAATAATTTATTCTTAAATTTATGTTTTTTTTTTTGTAAGGTAAGCTTGGTGGCTAAAGAGAATGCCCCTGTCCACTCAAAAAGAGTACTAAGGGAGCTGGAATAGGGGAAGTAAGTAAGGAAAAAAAATAAAAGTGCAAAGTACCTATTAAACAAGACCTATATGATGACTAAAGCAAGTACCTAAACCTACAGTGTAGTGCCAGTAAGTAGTAAGTGAAACGGAGCTAGGATAACGTTAGTAAAAAGAGGTTAAGATAGCAAGATGTTAAGTAGAAATAGTTAGTAAATTAGGAAACTAAATTTAGGGAACATGTGTTAGAAAGAAACCTATAACTATGTTAGTAATACAAAATTTTTTTTTCATTACTATTTTTTTTATTATTATTATTTTTTTTTATTTATTTTTATTTATTTTTTTTGTAAGAAAATGTTAGTGTATTAGTGTTAGAAAAGTAAAGAAACAACATTCACACAAAGTAAGTTTGAAAGGATAGATGTTAGTATAAGCAACCAAATCTAACATAAATACTTCCGATTTTAAATTTAAGTTAAATTATTTAATATTGGAATACAACTTACTGCAAACCAATCCTAAAAAATTAAAACTTAAATACCTTGCCCAATTCTTGATAGATTATTCATTGAACCTGAAAAAAAGAAAACAAAATGTAATTTAATATTTATCTAATCTCTAAGTTTTTAAAGTAAAATCTTAAAATACAATGAAATACAGAGAAAATACACAAGATATTTAAGTACAGTGGGTGATCAGTTAATGAACTGTTCGGATAACGAACACTTCATAGAACAAACTTGGGATCCGCAGACTGACGGAATGACAGGATGCTGCATAGTTACACCGTGGCTTACTATCCTGGAGGATCCAGAACCCATTCTTCCAATTTTTCAAGGGGGGGGTCCATCCTGGCTCGTTGAACCTCATCCTTCAACCATTCGATTGACCCCATCATGGTTGTTGGCCAGTCTGTGAGGAGCTCTATAAATGGCCACCGCAAGATAAAAATCTCATGAGGATATAGCAGCTTAACTAGCCTAACAGAACAATAGGCTTAGACCTTGCATGTTCATGGACTTATGGATAAGGATGGGAGAACAGTAGTTTTTCCTGATTAAAATGAACTTGGAGACAAAACAAATCAAAAATTTATTAAAGAAGGCAAGAGAGAGATTTTATAACATTTTAGTGTTAGAATGCACCCATACCAGGATGAGATCAATAGGCTTGGGGATCTCTACAAACGACAATGCTATTAATCACTTCCGAAAAATCCTGAAGGAGAGAAAAGCAATTGACATTGGACAGATTCTTTAATGGAAAATAAACATAACAGATGAAAATGCAAGACTATGTATGTATGTATTATGGTTATTATGTATAAATAAATGTAGTAAGAAATTATATAATTTTTTATTTATTTTTACTTATAAATAAACGTAGTAAGAAATTATATAATTTTTTATTTATTACCATATAAATAAACGTAGTATGAAAGTATATAATTTTTTATTTATGCTTCTTGGGTCTCCAGAACGAATTAATCAAATTCCCATAAAAACCTATGGTATATCAATGATTGGTTAATGAACATTGTTTTTGAACGGATTATGTTTGTTAACCAATCACACACTGTATTACAAATTATTTAATTATTATATTAATCAAATATAACATCAAACAATTCAACATTTAATAATTCAATTCTATAAAGCTAATAAAAAAATAAAAACATTTTTGTTGCTATCAACATACAGTTCTATAAAATATGGAGAATTTAGTAAATACAGTACACTCCCAAGTATCCGGCCTAATGTGGCAGAAGGGCAGGCTGGATAACAAAAAGGCCGGATAACAAAAAAGCCGAATAGGCCAGAGTTCTGTGAACTCATTTCTTTGCCCCACAAATACCAGAAGACAAAGTTTTTATAGCAAAACTCACTGTTATAATACGTATTTTCTCACTTCTTATTGAGTACAAAGTCCTCCATTTATCTCAAGCCACGTAGAATGTGAAATTTTCACTGTAGTACACTTAAAAAAACATTAAGAACCCCAAGAACAATTTATGAATACTGTACGTACTGTACAGTTATAATCAGGAACAGCGGCAACAATTGAGATCCATTACACACTGACGAAACAATGAACAATGAGCAGAACGCTGCTCTTTTCCTGTCGCAACTTGTATTTTGCACACGACATGTAGGAGGATCATAGCAGACACCCGCTTCCAATGCCTTTGCAATGTTGCCAATGCAACGCCTTGCCTTCCTCATTTAATTACGATAAAAGAAAACTAGGCCGGATAGTATGGAGGCCAGATAGTCGCGAACCAGATACTCGGGAGTGTACTGTAAACTGTTAGTCTTAAACATTTTGAAAAAATAACCAATCTTTTCAAGACCAATTTTCTGATTCATAATGTAAAATTGCAATCAATTTTATATCTGCATCAACAAATTTAAATTACAAAATAGCACTGTAATTATCTCAAGCAATGAATTAATACATACTATACATATATTCATTTTAAAAAATTTTACAAATTTTTATTAATTTGTACCCTATCTTCTATTTGAAATGATAATTTTTGTTTTTATAATAAAATAATTTCATCAATTAATCTATCACTATTTATTTATAACTGAACCTTGTTTTACATAATTCAAAATCTCTAATTCATATCTGTATACCAGATCCTTAATTTTTTATATAAAAAGACTCTTACAGATTTCCCTCATATAAATGCTTATGAATGTTTGTTTTATGAATTTTATGTTAACAAAATGCACTAATTTGCATCAGTTTTTCAATTTGCAAAATAATTTTTACTTTTATGAATAAATAATTTCCTCAATCAATCAATTAATCTACTAACATTTGTTTAAATCAATGATTATATTTTATTCTATATAATAATTTATAATCTTCAGTTCATACATTAATAAATTTTTCTTGTATACTGAGAATACAGATCACTTTGATAAAAAATTTTCATTATTCAAATACAGTCGGACCTCCATATATCGAACTTCTATATATTGAAATTCTCCATATATTAAAGTTTTTTGTTAGTCCCGTGAAATTTCCATTGAAATTTGTTTCTATATATCAAAATTTTTAATTTCAGAGGTGAAGGAAAAAGATAAGGTAAGGAGTCTAGATTGGGTCTGACTAGAAAAAGCCGACAAATAAACAAAATGGATGTGTCAATTTGTACTGTAGAGGGGATTAGGTGTAAAGTTCTAGGACTTGTTTCGGTTTCGATTTTGTATGTTACTTGTGTTAATTAGCTTAAAACCAAAACCAAAACTGAATTGAGAGATTTTAGTTAGTCTTTGTCAAGCTCTACTAAAACGTTTACCATGTCAAAGAGAAAGTCACTGAGTGTTGCAGAAAAAATGAAATTGCTAAAAGATGTGGACTGTGGAGTGAGAAAAAAAGATGTGCATTTAGAAAGGGAAAACAAAAGCACCAGGCTATCTAGTAGTAAATAGAAATCTGTGTGTAATACGCATTGGACGCGTTTCGCACAAACTCTACGTGCACGATTACGATTCGACGATTGACGAAAGTTAAGATTGTTTTGTTATGTTTTTTCTAAACCCTTAAAAAACTATGTTGTCCAAATGAAGTAAATCTGATTCACCTGCACCTAGTAAGAAAAGGATTACGAGATCTTTAGAATGTAAAGTTAACATTATCAAGAATTTTGATAATAGAATGAAAATTTGTGAATTGGCAAAGAAGTTTGAGCTACCGGCATCCACAGTAAGAACAACTATAAAAGATAATGAAAGAATTCTCGATTCGGTGAAAAATGCTCAATCCTTGAACTCGAGCATAATTCGTAAATCTCATGGCTATGGTGAAAAATGCTCAATCCTTGAACTCAAGCATAATTCGTAAACGTCATGGTATTATTACCGAGATGGAAAAAATGCTGAAATTATGGTGTGATAATTAAGTAAAAGTGAATAATTTTTACGTAACTCATTTATTTTTTTAATTTTTGTATAAATATGTATAAAGAACTGCAATTAAATATTGTTTTTCCACTAGTGTTTTTGTTAGTCCTTGGTCCCAATTAAACCAAATTTATATGCAAAGTTGTAGCCCGACTTACGCGATTTTCGTCGGTCCCATCTATCGCGTAACTTCGGGGTATTACTGTATTTTACTCCCCTTTCCAATCAAGGAGATTACTAAGGGGCGGGGACAGTTTCAACCACGGGCTGCACCCATACCCGTGGAAGGGGCCGAATGGTGAAGGACGGGGATCTCCGGGTCAGGCCCAGCTTCCCGAAAAAATCTGGGACCAGACCCGGGACGCGAACTCGGGTCCTCCTGCGTGGCACGCCGACAGTGCTACCACTCGACCATCCGGCCGCCCCAGTTTGTTCTGTGAATTGTTAACCGAACATAAAAATCTTTCGCGAAAGATTTCGTTATCTGAACAGTTCGTTAACCGATCACCCACTGTTATTACGATATTTTTTCATTAAAATCTAACGGACTAAATCAATCATATTCCTGAATATTTATATCAGAAGAGTTCAACGATTTCTTAACTTCATGCCTTGAAAACAAATAAAAATGTGCCTTTATGCTGAAAATTTAAATGCATTTGAGACTAAATTTGATATAAAAGAGTTATTACATTTTATTCTTTATTAATCTTTAACTTAATTGTAGGAAATAACTTTTAAAAATCAATCCTATTCGACATTGGCTCATAACGATTCCTGTTATAATACTATATATAAGTGAATGTCAAATGTCACTCAGTTCAATGCAAAGATATGTTTGACGCAATCAAAGAAGAGAAAAAATAATAATCAAATATGTTGTATAATCAATCATGGAAGTTCTTCGGCTTTGAAACCCAGAGGATCTGGATCGAATCCAAGTCCAAAAATTAAGAATTAAATTATATCAGTATTTAAAAATTTTATAGAAAAAGCATTATATTTCAATATATTCATCAGTTCTCAATAAAATCAAGTGCTTTTATGATAAATTATGCTTTCAATCTTGAAAATGCTCCATGTGATTTAATTAATTAATTAAAAAGTAATTTATCATATTACATTGTCGATTTGTTTTAATCTTTAACATATTGAACATGATGTGGTATTTGAAAATCAGATTAGGATGTAATGTGATACTTAAGTCATGTTAATCATATAGAACAGTGGTTCTCAAACTAGGGTCCGCGGTCCTCTAGGGACCGCGAAGGATCCCCTAGAGCAATGGTCGTCAACCGGTGGTCCGCGTAAAATTTCAAGCGAGATAGGTTAACAGCAAAGTCAATTTTTGGGTGGTTCAAAATGTAATTTTGTTATATTTATTCCTAACAAATGTATTTCATATTAATAAAATGGAGGTTTTCCATCATTATCTTATGAATTTGTTCATCTTTTAAAAAAAAAATTCGTGTTAGTGGTCCGTGAGGTCCGAAAGGTTGGCGAACGCTGCCCTAGAGGACCGCGGACCCAGTGGCAGATTAAGCGATATTTGACTAAAGGAGGGTTCACACTAGAGTTGGGACGATACGATATGATATATCGTGTATCGTCGATTTACTCATCTCGATATTCCGATATATTTTGGACGCCGATATATCGAACGATACGATATTATACTTGCGATAATATCGTTGGTTAAATTACATCGGTTAAAGATAACGGCCGATTTCTTTAAATAACTCTTTTATTAAAATTATTTTTAAATATTATATTAATGAAATTAAACAATAAATTTTATGATAATCTAAAATTATTAATCACCTTATTTGATAAATAAACAGAGGCTGGCGTGATATTTTAAACTTTTATTTTCATTTTTACGGAATACAAGGTATCTTGGATTATGAGGTTCTTTTTGCATATTTTACGCCCCCTTTCCAATCAGGGAGATTACTAAGGGAGCGGGGCCAGTTTCAACCACGGGCTGCACCCACACTCGTGGAGGGGAGCCGGATGGTGAATTACCCGTGGGGAGATTACTAAGGGGGCGGGGCCAGTTCCAACCACGGGCTGCACCCACACTCGTGGAGGGGAGCCGGATGGTGAATCACCGCACTGGAGTGATATTTGAGATTAGCGAACTGGTAACATTAGACAGACTGTTCCGTTCGTTTCCGTCATTGATTTCGGTTTTCGTGGTTTTCGTTCTACTTGGATTAGCCAATATTAGATCAGCATGAAGTTCCAATAAAATATTGGATAAGTGCAAGTTTTTGCTATTCAAATTAATTAAAGATTGCAATTAAGCATTTGATTATATCACCAACATTAGTGCCTACTGAACGTTTGTTTAGTAAGGCAGGTCAAGTGGTATGTGCAAAAAGAAGCAGGTTGAAGCCTGAATTAATTTCAACGATTTTGATGCCGAAATCAGCAATAGAATCAATTTCTGGTGATTTTTAATCATTTCTGGCAAATAAATGTGTTTAAAAGAAATTGTTGTTTGTTTTTCCCCCTAAATATCGTATCGCGATATTTTCGATATTATCCCAAAATATCGTATGAAAATCCGTATCGGAATATCGCTAATACGATAATTTGTTCTGTATCGCACATCTCTAGTTCACACTACGACCGACTGGACCGACTTCACCGACTCTACGTCACGTTTCCATAACAACAGTCGGCGGTGTAATGTGATTGGTCTGGCTCGAATCTGTCGGTCAGTCGAGTCGGTGAAGTCAGTCCAGTCGGTCGTAGTGTGAACCGGCCTTAAGCGACCGCATAGGGCCCCGGAGTACTACGACCGATTGGACCGACTTCACCGACTCTACGTCACGTTTCCATAACAACAACAGTCGGCGGTGTAATGTGATTGGTCTGGCTCGAATCTGCCAATACGATAATTTGTTCAGTCGAGTCAGTGAAGTCAGTCCAGTCGGTCGTAGTGTGAACTGGCCTTAAGCGACCGCATAGGGCCCCGGAATATCAAAGGGCTCCGAGGTTTTAAAATGTCTTTTCATTAGGATTCGAAGAAAATTACGTTTTTTGTATATATCAAATGATTATATTTTGTTGTCCAAATACAGTATAATAATAACAGAGTTGGCCTTTCTGTATATAGAGTAGGAAATTTTAAACAGAATTGACACTGCCAAAGTAATTGACGAATTTTCAAGAAATAAAGCAAGAAGAAAATTCATGTAAAATATGTTTTTTAATAAATTTATTTAATGTGTATGGTATGAAATTTTTGATTACTTTTTTTTTTCATTAACTTGAGTTTGAGGGCCCGAAATTTTTACTGCTTGGGGCCCCCACTTGACTTGATCCTCCACTGCGTGGACCCCAGTTTAGAGAACTACTGTTCAATACCCTGAATAGTTGTCCACTACAGGAGAAAGATTAAGTGTAAAAAACTTTCTTATGATTGGGCTATTTGATTAAGATTTGCCATTTTCTGAATAAATAATTGTTAGTAAAAAAAGTTTTAGGCTGGTATTCTGTGCTCTCACTTGAGTTCAACTCAACCCTCACTTAACCGAAGTGTCACTTACTCGTATTCTCTCGCTTCGGAATGAGATGCGCCATACTGAATACGCATGCGCGTTCTCGCTAAATGTGAGTGTGACTCAAGCGTGGTAGATAGGTTCCTTGAGTGTCACTCCGGCC
This sequence comes from Olivierus martensii, assembly GCA_000484575.1. Classification (NCBI taxonomy): domain Eukaryota; kingdom Metazoa; phylum Arthropoda; class Arachnida; order Scorpiones; family Buthidae; genus Olivierus; species Olivierus martensii. Next base: position 35,515 of record AYEL01075353.1, on the reverse strand, counting down.
ATACTGTAGCATTGTATATTGTGTAGTTTCGCACAAATAAAAGAAAAAATGCACGATTTCAAAGATTTTGAAGAATTTGAGCAACTTGATCTGACAAGACTCATAAGGGACCGAGAGAACCATCTAGAAGCCTCGGACGAAGTTGAATTTTATCGACGATACAAACTTTCTAAAGAAACTGTACGGTATGTTTACCAGCAGATTTCATTAGATTTACAAAACGGTTATGAAAACTTTCAATATATTCCACCAATGACTAAATTATTGGTAGCCCTTCGCTATTTTGGTACTGGTTCTTTTCAAATTGTTGTAGGAGATACTTTGACAATATCACAGCCTGTATGCAGCAGGATCATAAAAGATGTGTCACGTGCAATTGCAAGGCTTAGGCCCCAGCACATCCGATATCCTACATTTCAAGAGGCTCCTACAGCTTTCATCTAGTGTGGCAAATGTTTCAATTTGTATAATTATAGAATCCCCATTTTTGTTTACTTCAATCATATTTTGTTTCATGCTACCTTCCTGTTTTGTTATTTATATATTTTATTTTATTATTGCTTTTTAATCTGATCTGATTCTTGTTTATGTTGCTTATATAGAAATTTTATTAATTTTTGATAAAAAATTAATAATTGGTTGCATTTTACAATTAATCTTCCATAAAAAATTTTTTTGAAAGCCAACTTAATTTACCATACAGTGACATGAATACTTATTGAGTTCCATAAATTTTCAAGTTATTTTATACTGAATTTAAAGTTTGAACAGTGTATGAATACCTTTTTTTGGTCACTATATATAAAATTTACCTTTTGTCCTAGAGGAAGTATTGCTACTATCATTGGAGAGTTGTATTCTATTGATATTACAAGGGCTTTCTCTGCATTCAGATATTTACTGTTCTCGTTCAGATGATCCAGATTGAGCATTTACAATATCTAGGATAGGAAAATATGTAGGGTATAATCATTAACTTACATAATATTTCATTACTTCAACATATATATAAGTATTACTCACCACCATGAAATACAGCATCATCATCAAATTCATTTCTGAGCGGTCGCATTTGCTCAGGCACTAGGGATATCACCCTCACATCTAGCTCGTTCATTTCTATAGTCTTCTCCCGTGGTCCACCACCAATTTGCATGCTTTCTTTCCTTTCTTCTCTCACAATTTGTTTCGCACGAGATTTCTGATTCTCCCAACACTTTTTAAGTTGTTGTGATGTTCTGGGAGTAACATCAGCATGTGAGCAGAAGTCTTTTGCTACCTGCTCCCATGCCTTGCGCTTCTTCTCAATCGAACCGAAATCGTTTCTTTTACATTCAATATCATCGCGACTCCCATGCCTTGCGCTTCTTCTCAATCGAACCGAAATCGTTTCTTTTACATTCAATATCATTGCGATATTTCGCTACGATGTCGGTTAAAATGTATTTTTCGATTTCTGAATAAGCTTTACGAGCCTTTCGCGACATTTCGCTACGATGTCGGTTAAAATGTATTTTTCGATTTCCGAATAAGCTTTACGAGCCATTGTCATTATTTTTTACTATTGCTCTAGTATTTCACTGCTTTATACGGGATTTACTTACATACAGTTAGTACTTATAAGCAGTCCTTGTCATAACAAGTTATTAAAAATGTTTATTTATATTTAATTAATTTTTTTTTTAAATTTCCTATAAATACATCAAATTTTTTAATTTAGAAAAAACCATAATCCTGCAGATAAATTCATAAAAGCAATAAATTACCAAAATAGCAATGTTCCATTTATCCTACATGCACTGATTCTCGTAATTATTTTTGAAGGCTATGATTAACTATTTCTTAAACCAGAAAAAATTCACTATATTATTAATTTTCTATTATCTATGTTATTTATTGAAAAATAAATTTACCTAAATTAACTAATGTTAATCTCCAGATTCCAATCTTCCTTTTATTTTCAAGTCTTCTGTAATATCAGTAACCAGCCTTAATTATGTTCTAAATTATTTTAATCTATTTTCTATAAACCAGGAAGAATTACTTATTAATTTGGAATTAACTTTGCTATCTATTAGGATCAATCAAATTTACCTGGAATATTGACGTTAATCATCCACTTTCAGTGCCTAAAGAAACCACCGACAGCTACTACAATAATTATCTTAACCTTCATTTGCATTTAAAAAAAAAATGCAAATGAAGGTTGATAAACAAATAAATGTGAGAATATTTTAATACAAAATAAATAATAATAATATAAATCTGTTCAACTAAAAATAGAGGAAAGCTAGCCGATCATCAAAAAAATTTAAATACAAAGTTTTTTTAAGTAAAATCCCATCTTTAATTAATATAGTCAATTAGTGTAAACAAATTACATTTGGATTTAAAAAATTGGAAAGTTGTTATAGATCATATCAACATAAAATTTTATTTGTTAACGCCACTTTTTCGTCTCACTGATTACTTAGTGGCGGATCATTACAGGCTCTATCGCAGTTTTTTTTTTTTGATAACAGATGACGCCACTTCCCAATCTGTTGCTAAATGATCTGAAGACTCATCTAAAAGTCAGTATAAAGGAAAAATACTATTTCAGAGAATTGTAGGATGGCACATATTTAAAACTTCATTTATAAAAAAAATTATACAATATTTGAAAAATTAATTATATTATATATTAAAATTTTTAATTTTTATATTAAATGGCGATATTTGGGCTCTTAATATTAAAATATGTAATCGATAGCGTTGAAAATATCATTGTTGGATTGGATTGTCCGTAAATTTAAAAAATCTGAGTATATGGCGCAAGTGGGTTTAAAAAATTTTTTTTTAAATCGCGAAATGCTATATGGGAAAGCTGTTATAATTTATTTTCAGAAGAGTCTGCTTCTGAAAATAAATTATGTTAAATCAAGAAGGCGTTAAACTTAAATAATGATAATTTATTTCTGAATGAAATAAAATCTCGGTATTTTTATAATAGTAGAATATAGAAAAATTATAGTTTAGTTGAATTATTTAAATTTTTTTTCAATAAAGTATTCGAAATTAAAATTTTCAAAATCACCAAAATTGATACAACACAAATAAATAAACTGATATTCGTTGCGTATATATGAAGGCATATTAATAATTGATCATCTATCATTTTGATTTTTTTAATTAATATTGTAAATGATTTTTAATAGTCTCATTAATTCATAATACAGAAATCTTATTGGAATTAGAAAAATCTGAAATAATGAAAATTGAATAAACTTGAATTTGAATTTTGGTTAAAACAAACAATTCTATTTAGCGAATATAATTAATTTATATCTAAAAACTTTTTAGGAACAGGCATAAATTCTTTATAGATTTTGTTTACTTGTTAGATAAATTTTTTTCTAAATATATATGACATATATCTCATAATAATATATATATGATATATATCTCATAATAAAGCTAATATGACAAAACTCCTATAGAGTTTTGTCATATTATTATATTATATATTAAAATTTTTAATTTTTATATTAAATGGCGATATTTGGGCTCTTAATATTAAAATATGTAATCGATAGCGTTGAAAATATTATTGTTGGATTGGATTGTCCGTAAATTTAAAAAATCTGAGTATATGGCGCAAGTGGGTTTAAAAAATTTTTTTTTTAAATCGCGAAATGCTATATGGGAAAGCTGTTATAATTTATTTTCAGAAGAGTCTGCTTCTGAAAATAAATTATGTTAAATCAAGAAGGCGTTAAACTTAAATAATGATAATTTATTTCTGAATGAAATAAAATCTCGGTATTTTTATAATAGTAGAATATAGAAAAATTATAGTTTAGTTGAATTATTTAAATTTTTTTTCAATAAAGTATTCGAAATTAAAATTTTCAAAATCACCAAAATTGATACAACACAAATAAATAAACTGATATTCGTTGCGTATATATGAAGGCATATTAATAATTGATCATCTATCATTTTGATTTTTTTAATTAATATTGTAAATGATTTTTAATAGTCTCATTAATTCATAATACAGAAATCTTATTGGAATTAGAAAAATCTGAAATCTGAAATAATGAAAATTGAATAAACTTGAATTTGAATTTTGGTTAAAACAAACAATTCTATTTAGCGAATATAATTAATTTATATCTAAAAACTTTTTAGGAACAGGCATAAATTCTTTATAGATTTTGTTTACTTGTTAGATAAATTTTTTCCTAAATATATATGACATATATCTCATATTAGCTTTATTATGAGATATTAAGTTCCTTTTCTTTTTTATTACATGCCTTCAATAGACTGTGAATAAAATGTAAACAAACAGGATTGATCACATGTATTTAAAATTTAAATAATTCCATTTTCATTATTTAAATTTAATTTCATATTTGAGATCATATTTGTTTGTTTTAAATTATTTAAAACAAATATGAACAAATCTAAAACATTTTCTAGACTGACTGATCATATTTGTGTGTTCTTTTCAATACACACAATGCTTGAACTTTATATGATTGAAAATAAAATTGAGTTTCTATTTATTATTTTTAAATCAGTTACAGATGTTTTACTTAATTAATATTCATTAATCTGTTATTTTTTTTAAACCAATATTTTCAATTTAAATTAGGGTGTGTACATTTACGTATATGACAGCATTGCAGTGCTTATTGAATTAATTTGAATCAAACTTGATAAATAAACATGATTAAATTTATTACTTCTGTATATTATATAATATTAAATGGCTTCAAGAACTTAAAGAACATAAAAATAGGATGAATTTCTATATTGAAAAATAATATATTCAACATTATAGCTTATTTTAAGTTATAAACATTTTAAAATGTAGAATTCTCTGATAAAGTAGACAATCTATTGCTGCTTTGCAGGGCTGAATTTATGCATAAATTAGATAAACTATGGTTTTATGGCAGTGGCTTAATCTTTTTAGAGTTGTATACAAAGTCATCTTAATGCATGGGCACACTAGGTAACTGCTCAAGAGCTTCATAATTCTAGGAGACCCATGGAGAATTTATCACCAACTGATTAATGTTTTTGTTTTTTTTTATTTTATACATTGATTTTGTTGAAAGTACCAATAAATCTAAAGATTTAAGTTTATTAATCATTTACATTTACGTTTTTATTCTCATGAATTGATGGGAGGGACCTGAATGCATTACTTCCCAGAGCTTATAATACTGTTAAGACAGCACTGGTTGTGAAACAATTTTAATTAACTTATAAAAAATTTTTGAGGAACACCAAAATCAATAACATTTATATAAACTAACAATAAAAATATGTATGTAATTCTTAAATTAATATGTTTTTTATAAAAAAATAATAGGCTAGATATAATCATATATTTCATAATTTCATGGAACACTTGTATTGAGTTCAAAGAACACCAATTAAGAACCATTTGGTTTAAAGTCTTCATTACAAGAAACCTTATACTACACTAACAAGAATATTAAATGCATTTGAGGAGGTCATCTAAATGTTATAGCTTAGAACCACAATGTAAATAAATCTGACTTTACATTTGATACATTTCCAAATATAAAGGCAGACATTGATGCAGGCTATTCTGTATCAATGTAAATTTTCCAATAGAACTTTAGAATTCCTGCTCTTCCTATAACAATAGAATGGTAAAATTATGCACTGAATGTTTTTCTTATTCCACTGGATTATTGATCTATATAATTGTTGCAAATGAAACATAGATTGAGATTGAACACAAATATTTAACCTATTAAAGTATTCATACACAACCCAAGCAGGAATTTATCTTAGCAATGTTTTCTATTTTATATTATTCTGCAATTCAGTACTAAAATTTAAAATATGTAACATTTTTTTAAATAATTTAGTATTTTAATTTTTTAAAATAGAATTCTTTTATTTATAAATGTGCATGTAATGGAATTTATTATTAATAAAAGTAATTTAATTTAAAAAAAATTGCAAATATTTTCAAATTTAATAATATGAAAATAAAAATGAAATGAAATGATCTTTGCATACTAAATGATATAATATTTTTACAGCTCTATAAGCAGTAGTATTAATATATCTTTATAAATTACACTCAAATTTTGTATTACACACTTTTTATTTGTTTCTATAGTAATGAACATAAATTTCTTAATTTAAATTATTTTTTGTATTCTACATTTGATGTTCTGTAACTAGTTAAAAGTTTGTACTGCTGAAGAAGGCTATGAATATGCCAAAAAACGCTTTGGAATAACTGAATAAAAAATGTGTAATATAAAATTTGAGTGTAATTTATAAAGATATATTAATACTCCTGCTTATAGAGCTGTAAAAATATCGTATTAGCAAAAAGCAGAGTACGAGAATTTTATAGTATAAATGATATAAACACAATGAAGTTAAACATATTGGAAATATTTCCATTAAATATGAATATAATTTTAAATAAATGGTCAATATATCAATAAAATAAAACTGAATCAAAATTGAACATATTCATTATAATTTCAAGTTTCAACACACATTTTATTTATTTATATGTTTTTATCAAACTTAAGTAGCAAATTGAATTTGGATTGCTATTCAAAATTGATTAAATGTGAATATTGTATGATAAATGACAGATTTTTGTATAAAATATTTAAAATTTAAATTCCTATTTAAAATTAAAATTTTTCAAATATAATTAATGTAAAATTTTAAGAAAGGGATTATAATGAATCATTAATTTAGATGAATAAAGATTCAATCAATCTGATATATAACAGGGATATAGAAAATTTTGATAATACTAAAAGATATTAGAATAAATGAATTCTATTTTAAAAACTGACAATTATTTCAAAGTTTTATATAAAATTCAATATTCTATGTTTTATTTAATACTGAAAAATATCAAGCTTTAAGAATACAATGTTTTGAAGATAATATTGGAATTTAAAAGTATATATTACAGTACATTCAATTTAACACTGTTTATTTTATTTAATTATTTGATGTTATATAATTTTTTTATTAAATCATATTTTCAGTCAATTATAAATCATAAATTAATTTAAAAATTTTTTAGTTCAATAAGTATTTCATCTTTTATCCTGTTTTAGAATAAAGTTGATGAAACAATGAGAAGGATTCAGTCTCAAACAGGAGTTGTAGGACTCATTATTATAAATAATAATGGTAATAAAAAATATTTTAAAATTAAATTTTTAATGTCTTATTAAATTTTTTAATAAATTTATTAATTAAAAGGCATATTAATTAATTTTTTAGATTAATATATGTTAATTAAAATTATTGATTTAGGAGTTCCAATTAAAACAAACTTGAATAATGAAACTGCAGTTCATTATGCTGGATTAGTTACTCAGGTTGTTGAAAAATCAAAAAATGCTATACGAGAACTTGATAATACAAATGACCTTGCATTTATAAGAATTCACTCAAAAAATGATGAATTAATGATTGCACCTGGTAAATTTTTAAAAGTTTTTTCTTTAGTACTTATAATTTTTATAATGTACAGTGAACTAATTTTACTATTTTGTCATATTTAATTTATAGCGTGAACTAAATTATTAAAACTTTGATAATTTCAGTAATGTGATCCATATTAATTAATTTAAATACTGGTAATTTTGATGAAAAGAAATTTATTCTAAGATGTACATCCTTTAATAGTGTATATAATAGATTCACAATTTTTGCACTTTTGAGTTTCATAGCTATAAAGATACATGGTGCAAAAATATTTTTATTTCTGTTGAATTTCTATAAAAAAAAAAAAATTCATTAAATAATTTATTTTTTTGCAAAAAATATCACTATGATCTTAAATTTTAACATTTGTGTTTTATAATATAAAGTAAGATCCTGTTAAATGTGGGGATACGTTCCAAAGAAGCCAAGCACTAAACGAAACAGTGTTAATTGAGGTCATCTTAACACACAAATAATGAAATACGTAAAACAGAACATTGGAAAAATATATATATATATCATTTTTTATTTTGTAACATGTATTATTACTGTTGTGTTGCATTAATTATAAGACATTTTTTATTCTAATATCGATTTGCTTCATAAATCATTCATGAAAATCAAAAATATTTGAGTAAATAATTTATTTTTGTGATGAGGAAGGTTTTTCCTCATTTGACACTTTGTTTTTTTGTTAAGAAGTCATCTAAAATCATTTGCTTTTTCCTCTTTCCTTCAGCAAGCAATTGTCGATACTGAGACATTGCATCCAAGACACTTCATCTTGCTTTTGAATTTCTATCAAAATTTGGATCATTTTATATAATTGATCCATAATTTCTTTAATAGTGGTTAAACTTGTTTTGAGAAAATCCATTGCAAGTTCCTTTTGCTCTTCATCTTCAGAAACATTTACTCTTGATGGCTGATCATTAATATGAACTGTGACCGCAGCAAATTTTTATATATACTACACTACATTGATATCAAATGCACTGTGAGAAGGCATAGAAGTATTTAAAGCAACAAATTTGTGCAATTTCGGATTTATGTGAGTATAACAGTTTGAAAAACTGCACCAAAGTGAAAAAAAAAAAAAAAAAAAAACAGATTTCGAAAAAACTGCATTATATTGTAACAGCGTTAAGCAGGTCTTACTGTACTCATTAATTTATCTACCCCTACTATTTATCAATGCACACATTCACATATACCATTTAATCACTATTGGGCTAATGCAATATCAACTTACAATGGAAATTTTCAAAATAGACTAACTGTAAAAATAGGGACCTACTATATTTAAATAATTCTGTTTTCATATTATAACTTTGTGCCTCTTATTTCTGTATAAAAAAAAATCATGTTAAATTTAATATTTTTTTAAGATGGAAAAGGTGTAGATGATGTCATTATTTTTTGACATTATTTTCTTTGCAACAGATTTATCAATTTACTATTCTTTAGTATAGCATTTTATCCTAAAAAATTCATTTGATTTTTTTTAAATGATTTAAATCTTGTTTTCAAAAAATCTTTGATTCATATTTTTGATTTGTACTGCTAAAAAAATATATTAAATTGGCCCATTGATTAAAAAGGTTGCTCACCCCTGTATTAGAAGAAAAACAAAAAATTATTGATTAAGGAAGTAACTGATCTGCAGTTCAACAGAATACACATAAATGAACAAAAAAAAACATTTTTTTAAATAAAATAAATAAGATGAAATTAAAGATATTTTCTAATAAAATACTTAATATTTTTCCAATTTAATACTTTAAATAAATACTTTTTTTGTTTTAATTAAAAATAATTATTTTGTAAAAAGAAGATGAAGTATACAAAATTAAGTTCTCTTGCTGAGGCAAGTTTGTCAAAAATTGAAATATGTTTACAGAATCAAAGAAAGCATAATTCAAGGAAGATAGCCTTAAAATTTCAAATAGATTTCTTAAAAAGTAACAAAAATATCAATATTTCCTAAATATTAAATTTTTTAACTAAATTATGAATATTAATACTGTATTTGATATAAATGATATTCCAGGATCCTCCACACTTTCAATTTTTCAAGATACTGAAAAACTGAAAGTGTGACACACAGATGAGCTGGTCTTGGAGTACATTTTCAGATTTTCAGGATGTAGAAAAACTGAAAGCATACTCCAAGCCCAACCCATCTATGTGTTAATTATGTTTTGATATAACTATTCTAAAATATTATTCTGTAGAAAATTTTCATTTTGAGATATAAGATAAAAACATGGAATATAATTGAGAAATATTGTATTAGAAAATTGCCATAAAGCAGATGCTGTAAAGTGAGGTATGCCTGTAAATAAAATATATAGCATTCAAAGCTTTAATGTTTAAAATATTGGGTTGTTATTTATATTAGAAATTTAATATTATATGATATTTGTAAAATTGATTTCTAATTGAATATAATGACTATTTAGAAAGCAAGTATAGTAGAACCTCAATTTAACAGACACTGCTTTAACAGATTTCAGATTTAATGGACAGAATATTTTGACTAAATTTTTATTTGATCCTCAATGAATATTTAAATTTTATTTTTAATCACTATTATCAATCAGAGTAAAAACTTGCTAACAACAAAAAATGGTGAATATATTAAATATACTTTTATTTATTGAATAGATAATTGCATTTTTTGAGTAGGAAAATATAATTGTAATATTTTCTTGAATTTAATATACTGTACTATATTTTTGAAACACTTTTGCTTTAATGGATTTTCTTCGTGAATGCACACTTTTTCCCCCTTATTAGTCTATAAAATAGAGATCCTACTGATGGGTGTGAAGTTGGCCCCCCACTTTTGAATATTGAAACTTTTTCTTTTACACTCATTTGCACTTCATTAGCATCTTTTGCACTTTTAATATTTTTGCTTGTATCCCCATCGTTTAGCCTTCAGAGCCAAAACAAATTTGGGATACTATCTTCACACTAGCCCCCATTTCAAATTTTTCTTTTGCACTCATTAGCACCATTTGCACTTTTAATATTTTTGTTTGCACTCTCACTATTTGGCCCCCAGAGCCAAAACAAAATGGGGCTCCAGCCCCCAGTATCGAATTTTGTCATTTGCATTTGTTAGTACCTTTTGCACTTTTAATATTTCCATTTGCATTCTCACCGTTTGGCCCCAAGAGATAAAATGAATTTGATGAGACTAAGCTTATATTTGTTTCTTTGTTGAATTCATAAATCATAAATCACTTTATAACTTATCTACCTATGTATAGAAATATCAGAATTTACTATCAATTATTATAAACAAAATAGTTCTATTTCTAAATACAAAAAGTATTATAAAATATCAGTTTATACTTATTTAACCATATTATTTAATGAAAATAAAATAATATTAAAGTTTATTAATTCTTAATCACTTAAAGTGCCCAATAATTTGACTATTTGGTATTATCTTTCACAATCCCTAAACAAACAGACTCTTAAAATATGAATTTTTAAGGTAAAATATGAATATTACTCAAAAAAAAAATTTACTTTGTAATAAAACTTATTACATAATCAGCATAACATCTATGTTTATTTCTTTTCCATAGAGGCCAAAATTAAATAAAGCATTATTTATTAATCCATGCAAACAGAAAATTTAAAATTTTTATTGTATGTTATATGATTAAGCATTATTGTAATACTTTTGTATATATGATATGAATAAACATTTGTTTTAATTTTATTATTTTTTGTCCTACTTTGAAATAATTTCTGAGAGTGAGTTAAAAATAAATAAGTACATGTAGGCCTCGATTAGTGCGACTTATAAAATTGATACCGTTTTTCGGTTAGTGCAAAAAAAGATTCGATTAGTGCGAGTTTTAAGCACAGACCAGTCTTAATAACAAAGCTTTTTTTATGATGTCAATTTACAAATTACTGTTAATTTTCGGTTAGTAAAACTGGACGAGGAGTAGTCCAAGAAAGGTTACATGATTTTGAAGGGGGTGAAACATCAGAAAGATGCCAGTTATGACGAATATGGTGGGTATTGCAGCACATCCCATCCAAGCTGTAACAGCATATGACGCCTATTCACTCAATTCTCGATCCAGAATTGGCGGCCAGGCGACGCTAAACTTCCGATTTTGATTCACTATTTTGGTTTTCTTTGGTGGTTGGTTTGATGATGGTATGAGATACAATTCCTGGTAAGTTATTAATTTAGATGATGAACAATGATGTGATTCGCTATTTTGGTTTTGATTTGGCAGTTAGTTTGATGATGATAACCGCTTTCGATTTGCTATTTTGGTTTCGATTTTGATGATGGTATGAGACTTCGCTATTTTGGTTTTGATTTGGCGGTTGGTTTGATGATGATATGATTTAAAAGTGGTCACGATAATTCGGCGGTTGGCTTGATGATGGTATGAAACCATACAGTACAGTACAGAATTTGGCGGTTGGTTTGATGATGTATGAGGAACATAATTCCTGAGTTATTAATTTAGATGATGAACAATGATGTAAAATATATAAATATTTACAATAAACTTAACACTAACTATTAATTTAGATGATGGATGGTATGAGACGCAATTCCTGGTAAGTTATTAATTTAGATGGTGAACACAATAATGTAAAATATGTGAACAATGATGTAAAATATAAAAATAAATATTTCTTAAACAGTTAGTATTAAGTTTATGATAGTTATTCATTATGAAATTTCTTAAACAGTTAGTGTTAAGTTTATTGGGGTTATTCATCGTGAACTGGCTAAATGGCCAGAATCTCACAAAGCAAGAACCAATTACCATATTTTCCATGGCCGGATCAAAACAAGAACCAATTACCATATTTTCCATAGAGTTAATACTTCGATTAGTGGAGAAATTAGGGGAACCAATTATTCGCACTAATCGAGGCCTACCTGTATTATTTTATTTGATCTTGAGCTATTCAAATAAAGTTTAGATGAGCACCTTTAAAATTAAATATAGAAAAATCCATTCAAATGTGTTTTAATTTTTATAACTAAAATTTTTTCTAAACAAATTTGTTACTAATAAAACTTTTCACTTATTATTAGTTTACTCCAAATTTTTGTATATATTTAACAAGTTTTTTCTTCTCTCCTGGAAAAAGTTAGCATTTTTTTTTATAACTTTCCTGCAAATACCTGCTTAATTTCAATGAAACCTATATTGAAGGCGCAACATATTTCATGATACAAATTGAATTTTTAATCTTTTTATACAGTCGTTTGCAATTTGTTATTTCCTTTGCACTTTTAATATTTTCATTTGAACTCTCCTATTTGGGTTTTAGAACCAAAACAATTTAAGGCTAACTTCACATCAGATCTAGGCATCTGATTTTTCATTATTATATATTTGTTTATAATATTCTGTTCAGCATCAAAAATAAAATTAAATGTACATATATTTATAAATAAAAGTTTTGATTTATATTGATTTATTATATTATATTAATATAATTTAAAACCAATCTAAATAAAATATATTTTCTGAATTATTAATCACTAAATGTTCTGCAACAGTGAATGTTGGGTTCTTTAAATTACAAAACAAACAAGCCAAGTTCTATTAAAATTTGAGTTTTAAGATAGCATATGAAAATTATTCAAATCATTCAATTATATTTGTATGAAAAATAACATTTATTACAAAATGTACATATTTACTTGATGAATGAATAATACTTTATTGTTTTTCAAGATAGCCTATATCTGAAAAATCTATAAAACAAAGTTTTGAAGTAATTTATTTTTATACAATAATTTTTCCATTTAACTCTAGTGATTTATAGATTTTGTTTTTAAAATAATAACTTGCATGTCAAGAAAGAACACATTGAATATAAAAATGTTCTCAACAATATGTTTCTATTTCATATGTTGCACCTTCAATATAGGTTTTACTGTAATTAAGTGGTTATTTGTAGAAAAGTTATCAAGAAATGCTAACTTTTTCCGGGAGAGAAAGAAAAAAAATTTGTCAAATATAGCTGTATATACAAAAATTTTTCACGAATTTGGAGTAAACTAATAATAAGTGAAAAGCTTTATTAGTAATAAATTTGTTTAGAAAAAATTTTAGTTATAAAAATTAAAACATATTTGAATGAATTTTTTCTATTTTCAATTTTAAAGGTGCTCATCTAAACTTTATTTGAATAGCTCAAGATCAAAGAAAGTAGTACTTATTTATTTTTAACTTATAGAAATTATTTCAAAGTAGGACAAAAAATAATATAATTAAAACAAATGTATATTCATGTCATATATACAAAAGTATTACAATAATGCTTTATTTAATTTTGGCCTCTATGGAAAAGAAATAAGCATAGATATTATGCTGATTATATAATAAATTTTACTACAAAATAAATTTTTTTTTGAATAATATTCATATTTTACCTTAAAAATTCATATTTTAAAAGTCTGTTTGTTTAGGGATTTGTGAAAGATAATAATACACAGTCAAATTTGGGCACTTTAAGTGATTAAGAATTAATAAATTTTAATTAAAAGATTAAATTTTTCTAAGACATTATAGAAAAATATCATTATAAAAAATACATAAATTTTTATCATTTCTGACTTCCAACCATTTCTGATTTATGATGGTGGTGTTCAAAATTTTTGAAATTTAACTTCATTGTAAATCAAAGACTATTTGTATAGCTGTTTCATCACTGATAAGATTATTTGATAAGTACATGCATCTCATTGGTTGAAAATGAAGAGAAAATTCTAAGTATAAAGATTGTACATACCTGTAAACCAGTGGTGGCCAACCCTTCGCCCATGGGCATAAGTGCACCCACGGCAAGATTTCCAAAAAATTAATTTAAAAATAAGTAATAATAATTTTATTTCTATCTGTTTTATTAATTTGAGTTTGCTGTAAATCTACTAAAATACCATTTTTATCTACTGGAGAATTGTAATTTACAAAATTATAAAAAATAAATAAATAACTAAAAAATGTAGTCTAAATGTTTTTAACATGTCCAGACTTAGCACGAAAACCTTTGATCTACCAACAGTAGTTGGTACGATCCGAATGCGGGAAACGGTTCATGCGGACTCGGTTTGCATCATTCGCATTCATGCTGAAATGTGTAAGTATAATGATGATGCAGCGGTATATTATGCTTGTAAATTGATATTAACGACTAAATTGTATGTATTATCTGTTAAATAGTTGTTTCCAATAATTTGCAAATTTATTAAAGTTATTTTTGGATAAAAATACTTATTTATAACTAAAAAAAAAGAACTCTACTTAACGGTCATGCGTCCATCGTGCTGTAAAAGTTTTCATTGTGTACTTGCTTTCAGAAAGGCTGGCCATCTCTGCTGTAAACAAATCAACTTTCATAGTCCAATTTTAGCATAGGGAAAATCTTAAGGTTTTGGGTGTAACAGGATAGATTGATGATCTGAGAGCAGCTAAAATTTTCTTTGTGTTATAATTGATTTATGAAAGTCAATTTTTTTATTTTAATATAGTTAGCTAACATAATGAAACAATTTAAAAGTTAAGTTATTTGATTACTTTAATAATTTAAAAACTAAAATTGATAAATTAAGTTCATTGATATAAAATTTTAATATTTTTTTTCCTCTAGATAAAGATTATATCCTAATTGGAATCCAAAAAACAACTGTTTGAGGCTGCTTAAACACACAAAAATTTATTTAAAAAGTAAATTATTCAAATCAATGTAAAATAGATGAACGTTTATATTTCCAATTGTTTGACTTTTGTGAATAAATATTTTAATGTATTTTAAAAAATTAAATATTTTTTATCGTTACAAGTGAAAGGTGATGATATTCAATTAAATAGTTTTATTATTAAAATATGTCCATCAATAATTAAATATCAAAATAAGATATTAGTAAAGTCTTTATCAATGATAAGTAATGATTAAAAATTTTTTACAAAAGAAAACCTTTCAAGTGAGTATATCATTATTCATACATATGATAAATAATTCAAAAATTTTTAAATTTCAAATAGACAAAATTGTATAGTGGAATCATACAAAGTTTAAATTAAATAGAATAAACTTTGACTAATAATGATCAGTTTCTAAGCTTTCAATGAGATTTAGTATATGGCTAAACTGTTTTCCAAATGAGCAGAGACAGATGTAAAATCTTATTAAATATTTATTAAACTAAAATCATAAAAAAGTAATCAAATTTATTTTGCATGATAAAGTAATCAGATTATGTTTATATGTTAAAGTACAATAATGATGAAACAAGCAAAAACAGTATTGTAAGAAATTTAAAGGGGCATGGGTTATTAAATATATATTCTTTAGAATCTCAAAATTTTTTTATAATTCCTACCTGTCAAGCTTAATCAAACTGTTTTTTGATCTTGAACTCCAGAATCTAGGCTGAAAGGGCCTGGGCCTAGGATAGTAAATTTATAATCATTGCATTTTTGCCAAAAGTTAACTATTTGTGCAATGTTGTTTGTTATTTTGTGAACTTTCATAGAATGAGGAATTATATCAAGAACTACTAAGATGTCCTATGCAAATCCAAGCTAGCCTGAGAAAGACTATACTGTTTTATGTTCCACAAAATAAGCATAAGAAATGTGCCCTTCCACACAATAAAAAATACTATGTTCCATATGTATAGTTGGTTCCAAAAAGGTGTTCACCTAGGTGGAAGATATTCAGTTTCCTTACAACACTTATAAATCAGGGCTGACCAAAAAGCAGCCTAGGGCTCGCCAAGCCATTTTGTGCAGCCTGTGAGACTTTCATGATTTCTAATATATTACTTTTTAATACTGAAAATAAATGTTTAAAGTTTTTGGTATCAATATTTATTGTTATAAGTAAATTTCAAAAGTAACAATACCTTTTGCCAATTATCTGGATTTTTCATAGGTCCTATGACATCCAAATTTAATAATTTTGATAATTCCACAGTTCCAGTCTTCTTTTAATATTAAAGGTCAGATCAAGTTTCCCCAAAATTAGTTTTGAGTGGTCTTCTACATTTTTAATAAGTAACCCGAATTATCGACTTGTACATCGAGATGTATTTTTGGTAGCCATTTCTGCATGTGAGTTTCAAAAGATGGGAAAGAAAACGATTTGTGACATTTATTGCTATTGACGGTTGTCCATTAACAGTCAGTTGAGTGCCACTCACTTGCCTGGCAGTCAATGTGGTCTAACTTCTGAGATGAGTGGTTCGTGTTACCAATAAGTTTCCTGAGAGATAACTTGACATTGAAATTGTAGTTAATTGATGTTTGGATTTTATCCTACTCAATAGTTTGTCGATTAGTTCAGCATAGACACCTAGGTTCAGTGAATCAGCCTGAAGCCCTTCTGATAAGAAGGGGATCCAGGCTTACTGGATATGTGGAACTTGAAATTGAATCCAGATTCTGCAGGATGGTAAGCAAATGATTTACCACAGCTTTACATTTGCTGCAATTTGGTCCAGGTAATCTATGTATTACAAAACAAAAATTAGTCACAAACCAATCATTGTGGCCATAGTTAGGTTGACTCTGATTAGTGGAATTCAAGAATAATGAGTTAACAAATAATATTTTAAAAAATAATTTGAGCTTTGAATATCTATGAAGAAGGGCAAACTTTCTTCCAAGTAGGTTTTATTATTTTTGCAGCAACTTTTATCCATAAAGTTCTTATAATCATTGCTGCAGTTAACAGGATTGAATATCTTCAATATCTTATGTTATTAAATTTTATGCTGTTTTTCATCTTACTGGATATTAACTGGCAAGCTACTTTAATGCTAATCATAGGCTCCCTACATCCATGATGGGATCTCTTATTGTTTTATGTTGCTTTTCTATCAGAGATAACTAAACAATTGGACTATTGCAGCATTTGCTGTAAGCTGCTTGCATCCTTAGTGGGATGAGATGAGGCTTCAATGAACTATGCTAAATCATTTTTGATGAAACTTAGTGGTTATGGAATCTGAAATTGATCCCAAATCTTTCAGAAAGAATTGCAACATAATTTGGATTGTCTTGCTTTACCCTAAATTAGTGGAAATGGTTTGGCTTAGAAATTTATGATGGAATCTATGTTCTAAACCATTGAAATGAATTAAATAGATAGGTTATTTTGCCTCCAAATATTATGTGTATGTGAGATGCAAATTATTCACAGCTTAGATACCAATTTATTAACACCATAAAAGCAGAGTAATACAATAGAGATGAATTTGCTTATTTTGATTAATAAATTTGATCTGGGTATGTATGTAAATCTTTTTAATTTAAAATCTGAAAAAGAAATTTTGGAATATGATACAGAATATTATTTAGCATCATTATGGGCATATCTCGATTTCTGCCTTTTTATGCACTAAACCTTTTAGAGATCCTTAGGAGGCCAAATTTTTATTTTATTTTATTTAACATTACCTATCACTAGCATTAAAGTAAAGGGTAACAGACATTTCTCTGCATTACTCTTGCAAGTTTTACAGATTAATATACATAATTAAAATAATTGATATGATAGAGAATATTGTTCATCATCAATTTGTGTATAACCTTGTGTCATATTTTTTTTCATCAGGCATTATATTTTAAAGAGAATTTTATATAGAGTTTTATATAGCATTATAGTTTATAACAGCTGTCCAAAAGGCAGCCTGCCAAGCCATTTTGTGCGGCCCGCAAGGCTTTCATGATTTGTGATGTAATATTACTTCCTCCATATCTCTAGTAAACATGGCTATGGCCCTCAGGTTCATTATAATTGGACAGCACTGTTATAAACCAATGAGATTAATCGGTTCAAGCATGAATTCAAGTTTGCAGGTCTTTGGACGATTTCATTTATTTTTTCTAAGCAACAGGATTAGGTAGGTTAGTAATGATTGAACTGCTGCTTAATGACAGAAGTTCAATCATTTTATCTGAAAACTGATTTTGAACATTTATTAGGAAAGTTTTAATTTATTTTTACAAATTAATCTATGTTGTTATTAAGTTAGGCAAAATGCAACATTATATCGTCTTAACTACATGAGTAATTAAGAGAGAACCTTGTCAAAGCACTGGCAATAATATAATGGCAACTATGGGAAATATTTTATTTTGAAATGTATACTTCTTTCTGCATTTGTAATCAAATTAAAAACTGTTCCAAGCAATTTTCATTGATAAAGTGTTTAATATTCTGATTGTAATAAAAATCAAACGATATTTACAGTTGATTCTCATTATTCATGATGGTTACGTTCTGTGAATTCTTCGCGAATATTGAATTAGCAAATACTGAACCATTGTGCATGGGAAATATAGAGTTAGGTTCCTGCAAACCTTTCTTTCCAACATTTTCATCTTTGCTTTATATATTTTTTCTGTTTAAATACTCCTTATTTAATGTGTATTACAGTACTTAAAATAATTACAGTTTATACAGTATACTGTATTATAATTACAGTAATCTTTATTTAATTTTTTAAAAAACTAATTATGTAGTAAATAAAATCTTATTTTTGATGGGTAGTTATTTGATGCTGTAGCTGACACATTGTTCTTCTGAACTGCATTGAAAAACTGTGTCAGCCTTGTCTGCGTCGCTTTTTGCCTTAGATCTTCTAAAATGTTGTTGTAAGGAGCAAATGTGCAGGAAGTTAGGTGCCTAAATTTGAGGTTGTGTCCAAGCATAGGATCACATTCTTCTGTGCTACCTACAGTCTATAATGTGATCAAGGATAGGTAATGAGACTTTTCTGGCAGAACAACACAAAGACTATGTTTGGTAACAAAACTTCCTTTATTAGAGAGAGTTTACATTGGTAACAGTATTCTTGCTGCTCGGCGGGACTCTGCGAATAAGCACAAAAATCAAATTTGTGGTTACAAATAAATTTTTGCAAATAGGCGAATACGAGAATTGACTATATTTTGTTTCACATGACAACTTTATCATTGGTTTTTAAAAAGAGAAAATATAAAAATTGAACTGGGTGTCAAAATGAATTTTGCATTCATGTTCAATTTTGCTATTTTGCATGTTTTGGTTTTCTACTAATTCTTCTAATAAAGTTTATATTTGTGTTGGATAATCAAATTTAATTTATGTTTGAGAAAAACATGGTGGAAGTTCAGTAAAAAGACAAAGTATAACAGACTTCAATAGTTACATATTTATGTATTATGCCTGTTTAATTTAATAAACATAGTTATATCTTTCACTTGTATATTTTTATTATTTTCATCCAAAACATTATAAAACAATTATTTGATTTGATTGGACTTGATTTTTAAACATACAAATGCTAATCTCAATTTTTACACAAATTCAGTTTAAAAAGTTATTTTTTATGAAATACTTTATTAATTATATCAGTAAATGTTTATCATGAAATAGTCATACATAAATATACATTTACTTCAGATTTACCAAAATAATTGTCTTTCAAATATATAAATCTAGTATTATATTTCATAAAACATCACTGCCATTCTCTCAATATGAAATTTTTTTTAAGTTTAACTGAAAAAAAGATCATGTTTATGCAACATTTCATTCTTATCCTCAATGAGAATATATAAAAAAACCCTATATATAGTTTATATATAATATATGGCAGCAAACAAATATGGTATAGTTATATTAGCCTATTAGAATTTTAAAAAATAAATTTGTAAATATCCTACTCATAATTACTAATATTCAAAATTTAAAAAATGATATTAGAGCATATTATCTATTTACTCAGTTCATACCTAGAAAGTCTGCCTTGCCTGAAATAGTGAGGAGCAATTAGTCTTTTCAATTCAGAATACTGTAATCAACTCATCTCAGTTGTATACCTCACCTCTATTCTTAGTCAGAACGGACGTCTCCATTTTTAGCTTTTGTGATGCAGATTCAAATTGACAGACTATAACTGCTCAACTTCCTGTAAGCTCAGTCCCTGCAAAGAAGGTGAACACCTTTTTGGAACCGATTGTACATCCATTGTAAACTGTTCAGTTGATAAAAATGGCCAGCCTGTGGTGGCCACTTTTAGTGCCAATCATAAGCTATCCATCATCCATAATGGGGTTAACCAGAAGGTTAAAAGACAGGGTTCAATGCCAAGTCCACATCCCTCCTGAAAATTGAAAGAGTGGAATCCAGCTTCTCCAAAATAGAAAGAAGCTGCTTTATCATGCAGTCTACAAATTGTTCAGCTAAACAAACATTTTTGGCATTGAAACATGTAAAAATCTATTTAAGGGTAAATGTTACTAATGAAAAATCAAATACCCTTTCTCTTGTGACTATTGAAAGGGACCTAACATTTTCATTAGATTG
This sequence comes from Olivierus martensii, assembly GCA_000484575.1. Taxonomy (NCBI): domain Eukaryota; kingdom Metazoa; phylum Arthropoda; class Arachnida; order Scorpiones; family Buthidae; genus Olivierus; species Olivierus martensii. The sequence goes on along the minus strand of AYEL01075353.1, from coordinate 14,644 downwards.
TATAGACATAGTTAATGAATTTCTCAAAGGTGGTTGTTGTTGTTCCATGGATATGATCACATTTGGCCGTGAACTTTGAGGACCAGTTCTGCCAATCCTGGTGCTCTTCTTGTGTAGAGGTAAAGGTCTGGTTTTAGATCTCTCTTGAAAAGTTGTGATGCCATGGCTGGACAAGTAAAAATATGTTGTGGAATTACAGGAATCCTTTTGATTAGTGCGCAAAAAAATTTGAGACTATCCCTTAATATATGTGGTGCCAAATTTGATTAGTGTGCTTCAACAAATGCGATTTTTTTTTTCTTTCTTTTTGCAAACCCTCTGAAGCATTGGCAACTGAATCTTGGGGATTGTAGTCTACATGATTAGAGCACTGCAATAAATTTATTTTTAATTCTGATAATATTACAACTTTCGTCATCTAATTGTTATATTTTAATTTTATTTATTAATAAATTTAGCATGAATGGCAACTACCTAATAATAGCCATTACAATTTATATAGCCAGCCTTGCCTTCAGTTCCTCTCCAGTACTCAATGTCTATGGACATGCAATTTTTTTTCTTACTATAAATTTTTAAATACCTATATATATTCCTCAATGATTTACAGTACATGTAATGCAATATAGATACGTTTTGAGAGAGAAAAAAAAATACATGTTTATAATTTTGATATTTTCCAGGATTCATTATAATTATTTCCATTGGTTTTTTAGTTTGATTAGTGCAGTTTTGATATATGCAGTGTATTGCGAGGATTTATTAAATAATCAAATATGATCATTTAATAAATCCTGTAGTTTGATACAATCCTGTAGTTGGATACAATTGCAGTTTCTGCAATGATATCCAATTAACCAAGCTTTTTGGTTCCATCTCTCTTAATTCTAGTGCTTTTGAAATGTCCCATTCTAATCAAACTAAATTATATTGTGGTAATGATTTTTCTGTCAGCATTTAGCTCATATATAAGTTTTGTGTCTATGTAGGGGATTCCTAAGATGCCTCTGGCATAGGAATTGGCATCTTTTAGTGTGAGAGGGTAGTTTTTCTATGTCTTGCCTCTTCCCTCCTTTGCTAGCAAGTCTGTTTTTTCATTCAGTTCTATCCCAATATGTGCCAATATCCACTGTAGGCTACATGTCTTCTCTATCATTTCAGTTGTTTCAGAAGATCATAAATTGTGTGATATAGCATTTTCTCTTTTCTGGATTGCTTGTAAGGATGATTGTTAATCTGAGAAGACAAGGATTTTCCATTTGTCAACAGTGTAGACATAAATATATATAAAAAGATGCAATAAATATATTTATAATTTTATTTTCAATAAAACTTATAAACATTTAACTGAATGCTTTTTCATTTAATTTAATTCATAGTAAATCTTTAAAAATTAAAATGAGTTCATTAGGGGAAACAATTAATTTAGGCCTAGGAGTGCAAAAATTTTTAATCTTGTTGAATCATCAGATTGGCAGAATTGATTTTTAGTGAATTTAACTATATTATTTGTTGCTGCCAACTGGCTTAATATCATTATTAAATATTTCAAGTAACCTAAAATATAGAAGAATGTATTATTGTGTTATCCAAATATATCTCATAGAAGATTCCTTTAATTCTTTATAGTTCATCAATATCAGCTCATGAGGCACTGTCCTTATATTACAAAATTTTACGAGACAGCAAAATATATAAATATTATAAATACAAATACAGGTAGTCATCAACTTAAAATCACTCTGGTATGGTAGTCATAAACTTAAAATCTCAACCTTATGATGGTGATGTCATTGATAAATTCTATGATTGATTGATGCAATTGATAAAGGGTTTAAGTCTTTGAGCAATGATCCAATATACAAAAAGCATTCTTTTTGTGTTTGTTAAGTTTATGATGATAAAGGAGAATGTAATATTAAATACTGGTGGTAAAAAATCCATAAATTTTGGGCTACTCTGACTTACTGTGGAACTTGATTCAAATATTGCCATAACTCTATTACTTGTACAAGAAAATATATTACAAAATGATAAGAAAATTTGCAATTTTTGAAACTTCTATTGATATAAAAAATTATAGAAAGGGGGTTCTAGAATCTCTCTCAGAAAAATTCTAGTGTACCTTAGATGAAAAAATACTTGGAACTGGCATTGAAGTTCATTCATCCAAAATGAAAACTGAAAATTCATTAGAAAAAAAAAAATCAAATGAAAATTGTTCATTCATTAATGTAATTGAAATTACATAGTGTTTCACTTAAATTTTTATTTTCCAAACAAACTAAATTTTTATATAAGAAGTTTTGTTAATAAATTTCATTAATAGAATTGCAAGATGATAAAATTTATTAATTTTATCATCTTACAGTTTAATCTGAATTTATTTAATAGTTCTACATTATGAAAATTTTAATGTATATAATAAATACAGTATTTGTAGACTAATTTTAATTTCAACAAAGTATACTATCTAATTATTTTCTATGATCAAATATTATAATTTTAAAATTAAATAAATTTTTAGTATTTTTAATATTAACTAAATGCATGACAATTAGAAGAAAGTAAAAAAAATCACAATTTACTCAAACATTTGAATTTATATTACATTACAATAGATGGCAGTTATAAGGCACCAAGTGTACAGGAAATAAATATTGATATACTTTATCATATCTACATAGTTCACATAAATTATTTTGATTAAGTAGTTAAGCAAATTTTATTTGCCAAATATATAAACATCTGAATTTTAACAGATTTTAATCATAACAAATGTATTTTATAAATAGTTATTAACTGACATGAATTAATAATATTTAATAACCTTTATACTTAATAATGATTTTGAGCTTTGGTGTTTTAAATATTTACAAAAATTTTTGATGAAATAATTTAATAGTATATTTAACAAATATTGGAATATGAAATATTCACATATGTAATATACTTTTTAAAAAAAAGTTTTAGATTAATTACATTTAATGTAATATTGCTTTTCAGCTTCAATACCAACATAGAACAAACAAAAAATAGCTGCTAATATCTGACCCTGAATAAATAATGAAATGACTATATATGAAAAATATCTTTGGAATTTTCAAATAAAAAATATATATATATGTATATAAATTAAATTTGTAAATGGAATTCCATAAATAAATAAATCAAAAATTATGGATAACCCCATTTATACTTTCATTAAAAATTTGTAAACACATTAGAAATGCTTTAATAAATTTTTGAAGATTCTATACAGTTGAAGCCTGTCTTGACAGGCTTCCTTTGAAATCCCATTGGATTAAATTGTTTTTAAAACTCTATTATTGAAGCATAAGTTGTGTGATGTTTCTTTGTAAGATTGTATCCCTGACAGCATTAAAGACAATTTTTATGTTTTCTGTGTCTATGGCAGTGGTATAATGATGGAAAAGTGGCTTTTTCTTGTCTCTCCTAACTTCATCAAACATTGTTAAAATAAATTTTTGAACATCATCAACATTAAATGGATCTCCTTCAAATTCTGGAAAATATTCAGATATATTTGTGTTTCTTTTTTCAATTTTCTCTTTTAGTAAATCAGTTTTGTTGAGAAATAAAATGACAGATACTTCATTGAAACATCTGTTGTTAATAATTGTATCAAAGATCCTTAAAGATTCAAGAAGACGATTTGTGCAGCGGTCTTCCAATAATACCTGATCAAACTCACTTGAAGACACAAGAAAAAGGATTGAAGTGACACTATCAAAACACTGAAACCATTTTTGCCTTTGTGATCTTTGTCCTCCAACATCAACAAAATGAAATGGAATTCCATTAATTGGAATGGTGAATTCAGTAATTCCTTTTGTTGCTTTTCTTGCATGGAGAATATCTTGATTAGATGGAATATAATCCTGAAAAAGTACAAATTAAATTTAAATTAAAGATTTCTGATAATTCATCCTTAAACCTAAAACTTATAAATAACAAGTGAATTACATCTTTTAATATAGAAAAACAGACTATTTAATAATATAGTTAGAATATTATTTTCAAATTATTTGCAAGTAATAGCAAATGTTCTTATCTAGTAATAGTAATATGTTGATAAGCCATTAAATCTAGAAAACAAAACCTTATTTTTTATAAAAGTTTGTAAAAATATTTTTGCAATAAAAGATCATCAAAAAAAGATTTTTTGATGATCTTTTATTGCATTTGACATTTTTATCAATAATCAATTTAATATATGCATACAGTTATGAATATCTGAATTATGACTTTTGCACATATGAATATGTTACTTTATTTTCAAATCAAAAAACTGTACAAGAGTTTTAAATATTATGATAGTAAAATAGTTTAAAAACAAATGTAATATAAAACTACATAATGCATACTGGTCCAAGTAATAACATTATTACATAACAGTACATACAGCATGTTTGTACTAGTGTTGAACATCGAACATTAATGTTTGGATTAAGTAATATTACATAGTATTTTTATAAATGAAATTTTTTATAATTGTTAATGATTTTATTTAATTTGTTCAATTTTCCTAATGCAAAACTAAAAATCTATCTGGCAATATTGATTTAGTGCTTATATTTGTCATGTGAGACCCTTTATTATCATTATTTAATTAATATTCGAAACGCTTTTGGTTTCTTTTTTTATTTCAAAGTATTTTTGTCTTTGTAGATCAGTAAATATGTCTCCAAAAATTTTTCAGTATCAATATTTTGTTAAAAATAAAAGTAATTTTGCAACTTGCATATATTATTCAAAAGAACTGAAAACTAGTGGTAATACCACAAATTTAAGCTGTCATCTTGAAAGCAAATATCCACAACTTCTTGGAGTTCAGAAAGAATTGCAGAAGGAAGAAATATGTTATCAAGACACTGACCAAGCATCATTGTCACAACCTCTCCCAGGAAAACAGAGAAATACTTCTGTGACGTTTAGGGACATTGAGGAGTTCAAATCAGGTGAATCAACAGAAAATAAGGTAAATCAAGCTTTTATATTTATGGTGTTTGAAGACAATAAGCCACTGAGTATTTGGATGGTGAAGGTTTTCAACATTTCGTAAAGACAATAGCATCTTCGTACAAAATTCCTTCTCGACTAACAATTAATAGACTAATTTCCGATAAATATAGTGATATGATATCTATAGTCAAACAAGAGCTCAAACAGAAATTTTGCTTATTAACAACTGATTTATGAATAGACATCCATAAGAGGAGTTACATTAGCTTGACTGTCCACTTTATAGATTAGGAAAATAAACTATGCAATATAGCATTGGATGTTTTTATATTAGAAGAATAGTATACCTGCGAGTATCTACTAATAAACTAAAGCAGTTGATAAAATACTGGGAAATACAGTCAATTCTTGTTATTCACGAATTCCTTATTTGCATATTCGACTATTCACGAAAATTTATTTGTAACCATAAAATTGATATTCGCGGATACTGTATACTGTTACCAATGTAAACTCTCTCTCTAATAAAAAAAATTGTTTACCAAATGTAGTCTCTGTATCAGTTTGCCAGAAAATTTCTCATTACCTATCCTCGCTCACTCCACAGATCTCAGGTAGACCAAAAGACTGTTCACATCGTTTACAAGCCCCATAGAAGAATGTGCCCTTATGCTTGAATACAGCCTCAAATTTAGATGCCTAACTTCCTGCACATTTGCTCCTAATGGCGAAATATTAGAAGATCTGAGGCAAAAAGCAACACAGACAAGTTCTGATGCAGTTTTTCAACGCAGTTCAGAAATACAACTCAGCTGTCACATCAAACATCTTGCAATATCAAAAAACTATCAATCAACAATAAGATTTTATTTACTACATTTTACAAGGTTTTAAAAAATTAAATAAAGATCACTGTACTTATAATACTGTATATAGTACTATACACTGCATATACTGTAATTATTTGTAAGTAATATAATACATATTAAGTAAGGTGTATGTAAACAGAAAAACACATAAGCCATGTATGAAAATGTTAGGTTCCTGCAAACCTTTCTTCCTAACTCTTATATTTCCTATAGGCATAATGGTTCACTATTATGTCATTATGCCTATAGGCATAATGGTCCACTATTATGCCTATATAACGCTTCGGTTGCTGGTTTTTCCATTGGTTTTTCTCGGCGGCCGAAGTGTGTCGGTGGTATGTCTACATCCATACTTTCTTTCCTGTGGATGTTGAGATATCAGAAGTATTTACATTAGGTTTGGTTGCTTATACTAACATCTATCCTTTCAAACTTACTTTGTGTGAATGTTGTTTCTTTACTTTTCTAACACTAATACACTAACATTTTCTTACAAATTAAAAAATAAATAAAAAAAAACAAAAACCAAGTATGAAAATGTTGGGAAGAAAGGTTCGCAGGAACCTAACTCTATATTTCCCATAGGCACAATGGTTCACTATTCGCTAATTCAGTATTTGCGAAGAATTTACAGAACGTAACTACTGCGAATAGTGAGAATTGACTGTAGATGAAGAATATGTCAATGCAGCTGTTACTGACAATGAACAAAAAAAAAAATAAAAGTAACATAAGAATTGACTGTAGATGAAGAATATGTCAATGCAGCTGTTACTGACAATGAACAAAAAATAAAAAATAAAAGTAACATCGATGTTTTTGGGACCGATGTTTTCTAATATTGATGTTACCTTTCGATGGTTTTATCAATGTTAAACATTGATATTTTCCTATTGATGTTCAACACTAGTTTGTACTGTTAGAAAATTAAAGTTACAAACAAAACATAAAAATGTCTTATATCCATAACTAGAAATATATCTATACATTTTGTAGCAATATTCAATATTTATTATATACCAAAATAAAGACGTAGATTCATCATTAACATTTACCTAAAATCCCAAAATTATGCTCAAACATATACATTGGCACAAAAATGAAAAGAAGAATTTGTATTAGTGCTACAGGATTGATAGTTCAACAATTCTGACACAATCTGATTCAGGATTTGCTGCTATTGCTGGGGAAGTTTTGCATATTATAAAATACAAAAATATTTTAACTTAAAAAGTCTAGTAAATGCTTTTGTAATAATTTCAACAAATATGAAGATTTGAAATATTTAAAGATATTGAAACTTTTATAAAAAAAATATTCATACAAAATTAATTATATTTAATAAAGAAAAATCATAGCCCTTCTGTAGTATGAAATAATTTTCCTGCGAAAATAAAATTTTTCTTATACAGAGTTGTGATTTTTATTTACAAAACTAAAAAAAATAATTAATTGTAATTTATATTATTGAAAAAATGTTTACTTACCACATTTCTTATTCTTTCCAAATTATCAAAAAAATATTTAACACCATCACCCTAAAATTTAAATTACTAATTAATATCTTTAATATAAATTTATAAAGATTTCTAAATTATAAATAATAAAATAATTTGAATCTTATTAAATAATTTGAGTAAGAAGATAATAATCATTTTAGATCTACTTTTTTAGATTTAATTATTTTTTAAATATCCATAATTCAAAATAGAATAAATATAAACCTTGATATAAACAAATTGTTAAAGTTTCTGCCAATATCAGTTTAAGTAATAGTATTAAAAGTAACATATTGGATATTTTTTAAGCATCAATATTATAAGTTAAATAGAATACTAGACAAATGATTCTTGAATATGAAATAAAGTAATGGAGTATTTATTGAGAAAAGAAAATATAATATATTTTTTTATTTAATTAATAGGAAGAACTATAAAACAATTTTTAATATGCCTAGTTAGAACTTAGTGTGTGTGAACTTGTCATACTTATTGCAAATTTTCAAAATAGATTTTATCTTAATCAACTGACCCATAAATTTATAATAAAAATATTATTCAATTAGTTCTGGTTCATTCATTTAATATTTAAATAGGTACTTATTAATTCTGGTAATTAATACAAAAATTAATTAAAAAAAAATCAACAAACCAGTAATTCATTCTATTTTATTTAAAATTTTGAATATATAATTTTCCTTAATATTTTATTTTAAAATAAAATTACAGTTTTTTTTTCTGAAATTATAAGATATTATTATTTAAAAGTGATTTAAAATGCAAATTATCTCATCGTATTGATCACAAATTAGCTATTTTCATAAATTTAATTAAATTTATGGAAAATCTAAAACAAGATAGGAATTTATTTATAATAACTATCTGAATAACACTGACCTTGAATTAAACTAATAAAATATTTAAATTAATATTTGAAGCATAATTAGAAAAGTTATTATTAATATTCATTATTATTATACTGATGAAATTTCCGAAAACAATACTTTTTTTTTTTACTAAAACAATACATTTATTATTTAATAACTTTTATCAACTAATTAAAAACAAGATATCTTATTAACAAGCTACATAAAAAGGTAAAACTTTTTTTACTTTCAAAATGATTGTGCAATAGTTATTGATAAAAGTAGTGATTCATCATTGAATTCATTTAGATGTAATCTTATATATAAAAATATATCTAAGGTGTGTATATATATATAAAATAAACACATACACAGTAATTATTTATTAAAATTTTAATGCTATTTAAATATTGAAAAAATATGAACATATATTTTTAAAAAATATTATATAGTATATGTTATATAAATTAATATATACTTTATTAGTAAATTATGATTCATTTTTTAAGTACTGTATTCATTATTAATATACTTATAGTATTAGTATAATATATAAAAACTTAATGAATAATGTTTTAAAAAAGTCTATATATTTCAAATATAGTAAAGAATTTAATTTTCAATAAAATGTATGATTAAGATCATTTTTAAATAAAGAAAAAAATATTATTTTATAAATACGTGTCTCATGTTTTTTAATGCAATTAAAACTGGAATTTATAAATCTAAAATTTAATTATTTAATAAAATTTTAAAATCTTGTAAACAATATGTTTTAAATTTTTATATATTTGAAGAGAAAAATACTGTATCATATGAAATATTTATAGAGTCAGACTTATAAAATTAAATATTAGAAACAACTCATCCAGGATTTAATTAAAGTAAATAATAATTTTTAATCTTAAAATATAATGGAAATAAAGAGGATTTATATAGCTTATATGTTTGTTATTATACAAATTTAAAAAATAAGTATTAAATACTGGTTCCATACAAACATTCATTGAAATACTAAATTCATTATCTTACAAATACAAATCTCTCTCATATATTTAAGAAAGTATTTTTATAATATGTAAATAATTAGTTATATATATAATAAATTTTGGAATATTAATAAAATACCATATAAACTGTGTAAGTAATAAAGCAAAATTTCATAGAATCCTTAAATTCTGGATCATATTTGGGTGATATTAATCCATATCCTCTTAAAAACTACTAATTATTTTTAGGAAAGAGTTGAACTTACCTGCTGACAATGATAACAGTTCTAACAATAATAGTGTATGTGGTGAAACACAACTGTGTGAGGTGAGAACACTCAGCAAGTAATTTTGACTCTTGTATATTTTTGCTTATAATATAGTGGATTAAAAATATTAATTTAAATATTTATTATCACGTACCTTATATACCTTCTTTTTTAACAGAATAATTCAGAAAGAGATTGAATAATAAAACTTTCACATGCTATTTAAAATTATAACTGGCATCATATAAAATTTTTAGATAATTTTCTAAATTTGAATTTATTTATAAATTTATAGCATTTGATATTAAATAAGAATAAATAAAAAGATAAACAAAAACATTAAAATATATAAATTACAAGTCCTATGTTTTTACTACAAGAATAGTATACATTTATTGTATATGCAGGGCCAGCGCTGCCATATAGGCGAACTAGGCAACCACCTAGGGTGCAAGCCATGAAGGGGCGCAAAACTTCAAGCTATGCTTTAAACTTTACTAAAATATCAAAATTAAATGGTGATATATGATTTAGGTATCAATTTCTTTTTCTTATCCCTCACAAATCACACTATTCTACTATTTAACTTTTGGTTCTTTTTTTAACTTCTATACTAGATTTAAAAGAACTGGTAGAAAATTTTGCAAAATTGAAGGCAAGAAAAATAAAATTAGATTTTTATAAATATATACTGTATATTACTTTGTATATTAATAATAAAGCATGCCAAAATAATTTTTATTTTTTAAATTTAAAATTTCATTTTAAAAAATATCCAACTTGTGAAATAAGGGGCACACTTGTAATCTTTGTCTAGGGCACAGAATAACATGATGCCGGCCCTGTGTATATGGACTACCTGTATATGATTTATGATGAAATTTTATTTATGTTTACATCATTTTTACACAGTATTCTCATTCTCAAACAATTATGATTGGATGATAAGAATATACTTTATTTCTAGGCCAAGGAATTCTCTCAGTAACACTAACACTCAGATCCAAAAATCAATCAACAGCATATACTATAGTTAAAACTAAACATTGAATGATTCGCTAATATGAACAGTTAATACCTAGAGGAAAGAAGTGAAATTTTATGATTAGATGATATAAAATTTTATTACTGCTCTATGTATTATGTTGTCATAAAGATAACAACTGACAACAAATTATTGTAGTCTCACAGACTAACCAGATTAAAAAACAACAAAATTATATATTTTATTTAAATTCAAAAGAAATTTTACCTTTTAAATATAGCTACTTACAAATTGAAATTCTCTCCTTCTATCAAAAGAAGATTTTATTCCTTTATCATTCCATAACTTTTGCACAGAGGCAGAAAACTCAAGAAACAGATCAACATCCAACATTAAACTATTCTCGTACTTCATGACATGTGAAGCATATTTATTATTAGAAGGATCTTCCCAAGGAATGTTGAGTTTATTTCTAGCATCCACCAAAACTTTCATTCCTTTAATAATATTCTGATAGATGATCATTTTGAATTCTACAATCTTTTCTTCTTCGAAATGCAATCCGTGGATGATTTTCATCTGTTTCAAAAATGTACTTTTTCCGCTTTCTCCAGCACCGAGTAACAATAACTTTACCTGCCTGCGAATTAATTGTTTATCTTTTTCTAACATTTTATCAATTCGTTTACTACGATGAAGTTGTTCAACTTCTTCAGGTCCATATTTTAACCGAAGCCAACACGAACACGATGTTAACAAATCCGCCATTTTGAGTGTTTCACCACACATCTGTGATCTGTCAACTTCAATCGGCGCTAGAAAACAGAAAAACCAAACACATCTTCATTATAATTTTAAATTTATCATCAATTTTGCAGTTTTAATTATATATAGTTATATCATTTAATAAAATAATGATTTTATAATTGTTAAACATGATATGATTGGTTTAATCTTAAATAATATCCAATAATATTAAGTATTTGAAAATACATTGCCTCGCACCAATTAAGATGGCTGCTTTCACAAAGTCCATGCGGCTTTTTCGTTCTTATTTATATCAACAACAAATTGGAAGTTACAGAAATAAATATGTAGTTTTGTAAGCTTATATTATAGATTTAAAACTTGATAATTATTTTAATAATCTTATTATTATTTGATAGATTTTAATTAATTACATATAGATTACCTGAAATTCCAGAAGAGACACCAGAAACAAATTCATTATTTAAAGATAATATTCTACCGCAGTTTTCTCAATTGGATATTAAAAAATGTGTTCATGCAGTAGGAAAATTTGTTATTGATTATGAATCAGGTATTTGTGGATTAGAAGAAAAATTGAAAGGTTAGTTCATTAAAAAGTAATTTTTGATAGCAAATTTAATATACATAAGAAAAACAGATCAAATATAAATTGCGGAGAAGAGTAGAATTTCTCTCATGCTAGATCAGTGGTTCTTAACTGGTATTCTGCGAACCTGTCACAAGTTATGAGAAATTATGAATTACTGCAGATGAATATATGTAAACTATAAATTTTAACAAAAAATAAATTAAGAACTGCATGCATATTTTATTGTTAGCTTAAAGAGTGTACTGCCTTATATAAACGATAATTTGATGTTCTGCAAAAAATTTTTTATAATTAAATGAGCTTTGTTTTTTTGTGTGCATTTTTGTGAGTGTAACAGGATGGTTTTAAAGTTCTTTGTAATATAATTCATATACTCACTTACTATACTTTTGCTTAACATATACAGTATATTCCCTAGCTCCTATTAGTATTTTATTGTGGAATATTGATATGTACTATGTAAACAAAAATGTATTTTGTTAAATTAATAAAATGCATTTTTATATTTGAAATATTGGAGTTTTTTTTTTTTGCATATATATTTAAAAGTAAAAATTATATAAAAAAATAACTTAGTAAATTCTGTTTGAAATGCTATAGAATAATATTGCATACTAAATTTCTATAATTATGATTAATTGGTTATTGATTTCACAATCATGGATTGAATAAAAAAATAATTTTTATATACTTTCAATACATTAAATATTTTATTTGGATTTATAGCTATGCAAACACTGTTACATGTTTCAGGAAGTCTGTTAAAGTCAAGTAATTATCAGGTAAATTATTAAAAATTTGCATTTTTATGCAATAATAATATTATTTTTTAAAAACAACATTTTTGTTTTTAGAAAATTCATAGGCAGATTCTGATGCTTTTATTAGAAATCCAGCAAGATCCAGAAAATATACCTGTTCCATATAATAATTACCATTGTCGACATGCATTATATAGTCTATTGCTTTCCTGTTTAATTAATTCTCCATTAGAAGATTCTCTGCCAGTTCAGACTGCAGTCTGTATATTCAGTGTGGGACAGAAGGATGAATATATAAAGGTATAGTCATTTTGAATAATAACTTTTTTAAAAAAATTATTGTTTTATTCATGAAAAAATTTATTATTAGATTTCTGAATTATGCTTGATGGCTTTGGCAGTTTGTAATAGCATTATGCATCCTCAAGTGATAGCTATTACAAAACAAGATGATTTAACCCCTTTATCTAATTCAAATTTTTATAAAGATTTCACTGATGATTTAGAAAATCATACATCATCATCATCTAATAAGGAAGTTCCTATATATATTCCAGTTATTGATAAAAATGATTTAGAAGTTAATTTGAATGAAGAAAGTGCTGCTACATCTTCAATAAATGATAAACAAGAAAATATAATTAATGAAGAAAACTCTGAGACTGATAAAAACAAGAGAAAATTAAACATTTCTAATGAAACAAATTGTGCTATCGAAGAATCTTCAAATGAAATTTTAGAGAACATTAATGCAAAATCGGAAATTTTAGATTTTATGACCAACTGTGAAAAAAGTGAAAGTAATAAGTTGGAAGTTCAGAATAATAATAATGTGTTAGAAAATTGTTCACATAATCAAAATATTATAGAAAATAAAGAATCAGAAATTTTACCTGTTTTAGAAAATGAAAACTCTATAAATATAAGCTTTGACAAAAATCATACTAAAATTCAAAATCATAATACAGAATTCTGCAGTTTAAAAAGTTTCCCAGAGAAAACTGAAAGTCAGAATACAGAATTCTGCAATTTAAAAAGTTTCCCAGAAAATGCTGAAAATCAGAAAAAAAGGCCTTTTTCAGAAACAGAAAGTGATACAGAAAATAATATTACAAAAAAAATAGCAAAGGAAAATAATGTTGAGGTAATCAGTTAAAAATTTTTTTATATTATTAATTAAATTTTAAAATATATACTATGGATATCCCTTGGTTTACAAATTTTTGATTTAACAAACTATATAAACATATTTGCTTTTGAGAAGGAACTATTTCATCATTGATAAATATATTGTAATTTGCTTAAATCAATGATTTTCATGCTTATTTTCTTCACTGATCATATCATATATATCAAATTTTTTGTGTACACCATTGATTTTAAGAAAAAGTCACTTCCATTTTCACTTGAGGATCCAGTATTGAATCTGGCACTCAGCAAATACCAATAATATGAGTATCTGTAATGTACTTATTACATTTTGAATGGTTTTTTAAACTAAGTAAAATAACTGTAATAAATAAATAATTAATATATAAAATAAACTTCATAAAACAATGATTATGCATTATTCCAGATATGTAAATTTTTAATATATTTTTATCTATATATAAATTTGAACTATAATTGTATTTTGTTCTATTGAATATGCTAAATATAACCAATGTAATTGCTTAAATAAGTAAATTATTTTGTTTATTAATTTTATTAAAATAATTAACATAATAAAATCTATAATTAATGTATTTTTAACAAATAGAATTAAAAATATCAATGTTAACTTCCAGAAAACTGAATTTATTGTTGTCAATAATTTAGCAGAATGAATATTTTTGAGAATTAAATGAATTTAAGACAATATTTGATGAAAATTTTATAATTTTTAACTAATAAGTAAAAATATTTTCAATTAATTGGCATGTTCATTGACATATGCTTAAGTTTAGAAATCACTTGACACAGCAGCTCTGAAATCTAATGGAAAGAATTCAAAATCTAATTGGAAGAATCATTCAAAATCTAATGGAAAGAAATAGGATAAATAAGGAATAATTATTATT
>AYEL01075352.1:0-43288 GCA_000484575.1 Olivierus martensii | reverse complement strand
AACTGGTCCTCCTCACCATACCCGTGGAGGATATGGTGAAAGAGGGGATTGCAGGGCCCCTGCCCAGCACCCCGAAAAAATTTTTCGGGAAATGCCGCCCCCGGGTCTTCCTGCGTGGTACACCAACGCGTTACCCTCGGGCATCCGGCCGCCTACACCTAGGCGATTGCCTAAGTTCACCTAATTATAGAACCAGACTTATTTTCTATGAAATTTAATGCTGATATTCCATTATTGAAGAAACGTTGACGCAAAAACATTTAAACCAACAGTATCAACTATTTTTTTTTTTTCAAGCAGAAGACGGCATACGATATCGGTCTCGGCATTCCTGCTGAACCGCTCTTCCGATCTTATATATATATATATAAATATATAAGCGTTAGTTTTTCCTTGATTGTTTACCAGCATTTGATATCTCAATAACAACAGAATTACCACTGCTGAAAGATTCTTGAAAAATTTATTTTTCATCTTGAATATCGTAGATTTGTTTTTAAAGTTTCAATTCTCGATAAACGTTTTAAAGCTTTAAAATATTTTTATCAGATTTCTGGACGCTTTAAATATATGAACAGTTAAGAAAAACGAAGCCTTATAAAAAAAATGCACGTTTGGTAATATTTCTAAGCATTTAAGCAGTTAATAAACTAAAATTCTGCCGGCATGATTCTGTTAAATGTCGTAATATTTTAGAATTAACAACTATAAAAGACACAATACGTGATATCCTCTCACCAGAATTCGTTATTGTCGTGTTGCAATGACAGTTTGACGAAGACAACTTCAACTAGCAAAACGGCATACTTATCTCTTAAATATAGCATCTAAAGGCGCGATTTCATTCAACAAACAGCGATTAACTCGACAGAAGCTACTAGACAATTTGCACTTTGGAGATCAACTATCCATACTTGGGAGGAGTTGAGGCGTTACCAGATTAGCATATCGCTCTCAGATTTAGTGAAGGAAAGAAAACCATTTGCATGATTTTGCATACCATTATACCTCAGGAGCACGAGAATCAACTATACATGAATTGATTCTGAATGCGAAACGTAAACCTTTCCGAAAACCTATCACGGTTATACATGAATTAATAAAATTACTAAAATTTACTTAATCTTTTCTTTGTAAAAAAAATTATATTGATTGTCACAAAACCACATTTAATATAATAACAACAATTACAAAGCGAGCTATTTAAAGAACATTTCCATAACATATATATTTAATTAAATTTAAATTGTTTTAGTATGTTTTACATTAACT
This sequence comes from Olivierus martensii, assembly GCA_000484575.1. NCBI lineage: Eukaryota > Metazoa > Arthropoda > Arachnida > Scorpiones > Buthidae > Olivierus > Olivierus martensii. Next base: position 42,016 of record AYEL01075352.1, on the reverse strand, counting down.
TTCCCATTATATTGAATTTTCTCCGTAAATATATACGAGAGAAAAAGCACGTTTTATAAACAGGTTTCAAGGAAATAATTTAAAATAAACTATAAATAGAAGTAAGGAGTTCAGGCTACCTATTTAATATCATACCAGATGTTCTAAAGAATATCGGTACTTAAATCCAAGCAGAAAAATAATTTCTTATCATTAATATAACAATAATTGTTTTCAAAATTAATTTTATTCGCTCGTAAATATCCATTCGTTTAATGAAGATGAGAATAAATGTTTTCAAACAAGTAAAAAATTATATGTGATTATATGTGAAGTTTGTTGAAAATTATTTTGATACTTCATTCACGTTAGGTTTGTACGAGGAGAGAATTCATTAAGGAGTCATAATTATATATTTAATTTTACGTGAGACGAGATGAAATCCTCCATTATTTTCTTTTTCTTTTTTTTTTAATTATACAATGCTTATATTATTCTTATTTTCAGTTCAATATGCTAATGTGAAAAACTGGATAACAAATAATATTTTTATCACAGGTGTAGTACAATATATCAGTATAATGAGGTTTTAGGTCTGAAGGCTGACTTTATGAAGCAGCCAAAAAGGTTGACTGCTGATGACAGCTGCCAAAAATTTCTGTCAATTCTCCAGAGGAGTTTTCCGCTGTTTTACTCTCTACCATGCTTTCTTCCACGCGTAGGTAGAAGTTTTGCCATGTCTAATGCATGCTCTCAGGCTGATTATCACGTTTGCACACAAACTGTAAAAATGGTACCCCATTTCTATTTATAATAATTAGTACATCTAAACATAGAAGTTTGTATCGTTCTGTGTTATATATATTATCAAAATATTAAACATTTTTGTTAATTTTCTGCTCAAGATCAATGTGAATTAATGAGTAACTTGTACTGATTGTACTTGTAATGATGTAACTTCAATAAATGCAATTTAAATTATTATGACATTTTTTATTTAATTTTAAGAAAAACATCATTTTTAAATATTCAAATGAATCCAGTAAAATTAACTTATGTATGTTTACTTTATTTATTGGAAGATATATTTTAATGAATTTACAGAAAACTCGCTATTTATTGCTCTAATTAACTAGTATGGTCTATTGATAGAGATCTATCTGCTATCAAACGTTATTGAATCTTAAAAAATTTCGGAATAATCAAAAATTATTTAAGAGCGTAATCATAAAAGCAAAAAGTTTTTTCTTACAGCAAGTATCGCATCAACCAGTTTCTCCTATAGTTTCTAAATCTAGCCTATACATCTCTGTATTCTCTTCCTCCTACCCATTAGATCTGCTGATTATAGCCTCCATTCTTTAAACATGGCATCACCACTCATTCCTCTCTTAAGTTGTTCCTTTATAGCCTACACCTAAATTTATCGTAATGTCTCTGCCACTAATTCAACATATTACAGTATAATGGAATGAAATTTAATTAAGTCGCAATCCGAATGTTTAATTTATCCAGAATATGAGAGAAATTAAATGTTTTCAAAACTCTAAATTAAAATAAGAAATTATATATTCGAATTATTTAAATCTCGACGTTTTCTTCACTAATAATGAAAAAACAATATTAGATTCCGAGAATAATAAAAAAGAATGTTTGTATATATTGATAACGTTAGATATTAATGAGAAATTTGAAAGCGTTTTTATTTTAACTGCTTCCATTCCAACAAATCGAAATGAAATTCATTAAAAATTGAAGTCTAAATCAGAAATCTTCTAAGAGGATGGCGTTAAACTGCACATTTAAAGAAAAAGATGTCTTAATCGGACATTATTAATTATTTAAAAATAGATCCGTAGGAATTGTTTTTTTCGACTAGATAATGCCTTTAGAGAGAGAACTGAAAGGTTTCGCTGAAATTTCAGATAAGCCTCTTGTGGCATCAGTATTTTGCCAGCTTAAATTGGAAAAAATATCGATTTGAAATTTAACGTTTTTGTGCTTCAGACCAATATTTGATGCGGCAAAACTAACACAGTTAAAAGCTCGGATAAATTCGTTTTTTCTTGAGAAAATATTTTGACATTGTAAAACTGTTTGCCCAGAAGGCTCGCCTCTTAATCTGCACTTGGTATTCCCATAGAATTTCGTTTTACATCGTTAGAGTTGTTTAAACATTCGCAGATCGGATTTCGATAATTGTTTCCTGTCTTTTTTTTACCTTCTGTTTTTTCCCTCCCAATCACGAGTAATTAAAAGTACGATCGAACTTTTCTGTCAGTCCCGTATTAGAAGCAATGCGCCTGATTAACGCTAATCCTACAGAGATTCTTTACTTTTACCAATCTGTATCCTGAAAATAATCGTTTTATTTAGCTGAATAAGCTAGAAATCCCAGGAGCATCATATGTGGATAATGCTTGTAGTATCGACACGATAATCTTCCTCCAAAAGTTGAGGATCCAACTTCAAGAAATGGACAATAGTCTTAGATAGATTTACAAAAAAAAGTAAAATAAAATTTTATACAAGAAGAAATTAAACAGAATGTGCGTTAAAAAATTGCATTCTATAAAATATCGAATTTTTATTTTTCTTCCCTCTTGGACTGAACAATCGAAGAGCGATTTTCCAGAAATAAACCATTCTGATTGTAATTATTTGTCTATTAAAGTATTGTGATAGTTCCGGAAAATCTAATTGCTATTTTAATTAACGACATTATGTAGTGGAAGTGCAAATAAATGAGAACAACAACAATGAAATCGTAAACAGCTATTATTGCAATTAATAGCGGTTGGTATGCGAAGAAAGCCTTCGAAAAATATCAAACTGTTTTAAAGCCGAAAATTTTCGATTCGATACTCTTTCCATAATTCTAATTTCCCTTCTGTTATTCTGTTACGCAAGACTATATTTCTTTAATAATTTTTTGATATATTTGTAGTTTGAGTATTAAAACGAGATATACAAGAAAGGAAACGCTTTATTTTCTGTTAATTATATTTAAATTTCGAAAAATGTCATCTAAATATAATCGCCTATTCGACTTTTGTCCTTATTTTTCCCTGCTTCGTTGACCTTTCTTAAGTAAATGCTCTCATTCACGTGATCGGTGGCGATGACGTCATCTGAGCACAGCGCGAGATCGGACGATGCCAATATTCGGAGGAAGAGGAGGACGTGAAGCAAGAACGGTGTATATTGGAAGGATAGGGGTTGGCAGAGACATACAGATCTACGACTTGTGTGCTAAAAATAGTTCAGTTATCTTACGCCGGTAGGGCAAGTTATCGACCAGTCGATTACACTCGAAAATAGTCCTTCAGAACATTTTTCCTTCGGTTTTCCACATTAAATCGTCTTTCTATCAGATTAACTTTATAATTTTTAGATTAACAATCAATTTTTAACATCAACAACAACAATTTATTATTTACATAAGAAACGGCTGGGTATACAAATCATACTTTTATGTTCATTAAAAACAAAAGAATAAATATGCATAAGCATATTCGCTTTTATCTCAAAAAGATATATTCCTAATTTATAATATCATATATATATAGATGTGCACACACATATAGAACCATATAACAATTTATTAAGTAATAAAATTGGATTTAAAATATAATAAAAATATTTATTCGTTTTCGAATTCAACGTTTTTATACGTTAGAAAATAAATAACACAAAATTTTTAAGAAATTGGAAATTTCTATCAACAATAAGAGTTATCTTTAGAAGTATCTATATGTTTCTATCAAAGAACCACCCATACAATCCAAACAACAGATTTCTCTCAGAGGTGCCATATATCAGTGTCTCGATAAACGACAACCACTGTTTACTCCTCTATTCTGCTTAGCACTCCAAGCACAGGGAAAAAACTATTCTTCCTAAATACTTTTTCGATTCTTTTTCTTTCACTCTATAACTGCTGAGACTTTTAATTTTTAATCCGTTTTGTCGAAAGATATAGTTATTCAGTCGGGATCCCGATTCGGTTTTCTTGCTTCTAAAAGAAAAAAGTGGCAGCTTGCCAAAAGAGAATCTCTATTTTTCGTAACAGGTGGTGGATGAACAACACCTAAACTGAAATTCCTTTCATTCCTTATATACATTTTAACTTTAAAAAATTTTTAAATCTTAATTAATGAAGAATTAAAAGAAAGTCTGTCAGCTGGTATATGCACAGTATAACGCTCTTTTTTTAAATGCCAAACAGGCAGAAGAATTATTTACTTGAAAAATAGTTTTCTTCGGTTAGATAAATGAATATTCTGAATGTTATCCCTCAACTTTTACAATGAATTATTCTATCAGTTGGTAAGTTGTAATCCTACCAACTGACATAGCCATTTACGTGGTAATTAAATATTAGTAAACAACTCGGTAAAACAACGATAAAGGGTAAACTACGAATATTTTTAATAGAAATTGTTTTATTCACTTTTGGATGTGTAATATTTATTTTTACCTGGTAATATTGTTTTAATAATAATAATATACATAAAATATTAAATAAAGAACCAAACTTACGTTAAGGTTTCATCGTTTGGTAACCATTGGTAGATCGCAGCGTCCCCTGCGAATTTAGTTTTTTAGAAGAACTATAATTTAATTTATTATTTTTTCTTATTTTTTTAGTTGTTAACGGAAACGGAAACATTTCGACTGTCTCGTAAATCTGAAGGTTAAACCTTTCTAGTGATATCACATTTATAGGAATAGGTTTAATTTTTAGACCATAAAAGATGTGTACACATTATGACACATACATTTTGCTGTTTTTGTACAGTATATAATGACAATAAACTGATATATATAATTAATTATAAAAAATTAAAATTATGAGAATAACATATTACATAGTTTTACTTTGTTAAATAAATTAGTTTAATTTAATTTTATACCAATTTATAAATTTAATTATTGTGAAAAATCAAAACCTATACTTGGTAGAAGAGTAAAACATAAAGTAAACCGCAAAACAGCTAGCAAAATTGAGAATTAATATATTTATTGAATATAGAGGATGTAGAACAGTTTAAAGTATGTCGTCAAGAGACGGGTTCTACTTGGAATATAATCGCTGTTTTCAAGTATTTTTATCCGCGTGGCTAAGCCATCTGCAGTGTGATAAGCTATGATTTATGATTGGTTAAGTTGTGTTCCTGTCGACTGCTAACAAATAATAGAGAAAGAATACTCGACTGAGATGTCTTCTTGATAGTTCGAGTGCTTAAAACATTTAGTGTTTTGCATACAATTTAAGTTTGAAGAATCAGAAATCGATTTTAAAAGTTCAATATTACTTTACCAAACTTAGATTGTTTAGAAAATAAAAGTTTATTGAACTGTGAAATCTAGTAATTCTTGAAAAATATTAATTTAATGATCGTATCAATGAAAAACTGTCTTCTTTTTTATATCATTTGTTTTGATTCTTTTGCAGGCAGTACGTTCCTAAAGTGTTTTATAAATTTATCAATGTGGCATAGAAAGCGTTCGAATCCTTAATCTATCAGTGAAATATTTTTATTAAAGTTTCTTGGTCTAAATATAAGAGTCGCCTGTATATTTTCAGTTTTCGATATATTTTTAGCATCCCGGATAGAAGACTCAACCAAAGTAACATTAAGTAAATGGAAATATACGTTCTACGAATACTATCAATAAAATGTCCCGTATCAGTTGGGTTGTTTTCACTCTGCTACCTAATATCATTCTATATATTTAATGGTTGATTCCAATCCATCAAATTCCCTCTTGGTTTGCTCCAGTTCAACAATCTCATTTGTCACCCATGACTCGATTATTGTATTATTCCACTAAAGTCAAAGACAGAGAACTTACATCATACTTCTTTCTAAAGAATTCTTTCTTTATACCATTCATCCAAGTTGAGAAATCGTTTGAAAAAAAAAAAAAAAGAAATATTCTCCACTTTTTCAGAGTGATATTTATCGTAGATTAGTAAAATTTTCAAAGAAAAAACTTCCTAAACTTATTAAAAACTCTTAAACATCGTGAACTTTTTCTGCATCATCGATTTTCGATCACAATTCTCTACAAAAATTTATTTTCTTTAGTAAATTATTTTTCATAACAAGCCACAGTTACTATAATAATATGATAAATTTAACTTAGCAATTAAGTATTAACAATAATAACATTTTATGCTAGTTTTCTCTGGATTGTTTCTGAACCAAGCTGAAATTACAGCAAAATTTATAAATATTTGTCAGTATCTAAATAAGTTATAACACAAAATTCTCTGGACAAATAAAAGTTTTTTTGTGCAGTTTATGGAAGATAAATTTTTAAACGTTCAACTCAACAGCGCAAGGTGATGTTCGCTAATTATATCTTTTATCTATCAAAATAAATTATGGAAAGAAAAGAAAAATAATTTTTGTTTATTTTCATAGAGTATATGAAGCATCTGCGTGGAGCCATTTATATATTAATAAACAAAAAATAATTTATCAAAGAAAACAACGCTTTTTTCTATTCGGCTTACAGTACGCTTACGAGTAATTACTTTCATTTATTCGTTAAATTAAATAATTAAATTTTCAAAACACGAAATTATTATAGGAATTCTCGATTAATTAATAAATAATAAATGAGGAGGAGATGAATTTAGTTTATTATAGAGATTCTGAGAACAAAATCAACCATCAAATTTGGTGGAATATAAATAGGCTAAAATTTATCTGTTCGGCTCAAAGCCAACATAGTCCTATCCACTTTCATTTCATTCGTTTCTAATCCCATTAAAATATTCTCGATTCCCAGATTTTGAAAATATTGCATTGGCATAAATCATTTAAACATACTGGTAGTTATTTAAGATTTATGTAAAAAATAATAATAATAAACAACACTTTACGCGGAATTATTTATTCTTAGAAATGATTTTTTCATTAATTTTCAAAATTTAAAATATCCAATAGAAGTTTGTATTTCGTTGTTTATCATTTTTGTTAACATCGGTTTGACTAACACTCTTCTAAATCGATGATGACTTAGACAAGGTCGTTGAAAGGTCAGCCAGCAACTCTAGGAAACAGAATTTGACTATTGTTCTTACATATTTTATCCTCAATTTTACGTTTATAATTAATTAACATTAGCAACTTTTAATATAATATACTAAAATTAACAAGATTTAGTTACGCTTTTTAAATTTTTTCGGTTTTTTTTTGTTTAAATATTTATATAAAACGGTTCATTAATCTCAGAAAAAAGTTTTTTCGGTTATAGACAAAGTGTTGCTTTTTCCGTGGTAGAAAAAACAAAGGATTTTTCTTTTTTGTATTACTAGACAATATGTCAAATAAGAATCAATGGCTGTACAATAGTGACAGCCTTGAGACATTCTTTTCTTCTTACGAATTCGACCTTCTTCCCCCATCAAAACGGCGCCATTGTTTCTAAATTTACTCTCTCATTACCATATGATCTGAATAACATTTACTATACATTAGCTTTCCTTCTCTTAAACAATCTTTGTTATGACTGGTGATGCTCCACTGTTAGAAGGAGAAGAATCTTTTACAGGGGCGCTCCACAACCTATTAAACACTTTTTTTATACACGACTATAGGAAAATAATAATGTTTAACTCACTTGTTAGAGATATAGCGGTATATATTTTAACTGTCCCGAAGCCATTGCACAAATCCTATTGGGCATTACACATAAAAACAGCTGCGTTTTATTTTACACATTAACAAAATTGTTCGTAAAAATTCGTGGAGTGGAAATAAACAATTTGGAAGGATAAAACGAATATAAAAAAAGATGCAATTTTTGTATTAAGTCGGTTATATAAACGACGATTATTATATTTGACGGCATTAAAGAAGATTAACTTATTATCAACACAGAACCAACTCAATTATGTTTCCTTCAGGAAAGATTTATAAAGTTTGCAAAAACTATTAATAGAGAAACTATACGAGATAATCTGTTATATTTAAGAAATAAATATCAAATAAAAATAATTTTTTAGAGATTTAAGTGGAGTATTTCATAGAAAACGTCATATAAAATTTTTTAATGAATTGCTGATGATATAATAGAATGACTATTTTGGGTTACTTTCTCCGCGGGACGGATATTAAATTATGGTATAGTTTGCATTTTTTTTAGTTAACCGAGCGAAACGATATGAGTTTCTCTTGCAGAACGAAGAGATTTGCACAGTTTTATTTCGCTGAGATGTTACCTTATAAATAACCATGTTAAAAACAGCAATGTTGAAATATAGAGATGGGAGGCATTTGTCTTCGTTAGGGACGTTGCGAGTTGTCACTACTTCGCACATTTTAATCCTAATTTTTTCTGCAAGATGAACGAATTAGATTTTAATCGATACAAGCGACAAATATTCAAATAAAAATTTTCTTTTAAATGACAAAATATTTTTAAAAATGGCTTGTTGTTTTAAATTAACATTTTTTTTTCTTTTTTGCTTTTATTTGAGGTTTAAGAAAAAAAAAGTAATTTTAATCCTATACTCGATTAATTCAATTTATCTTTCGTTACGAAATTTGGCATCGCTTTCACGTGTCTGTCTGCAGTTAGTAGAAGATTAAGGTTAACAATACTTTCGAGACTTTAATCTAAAATTGTTTGGGATAAATACTGATTAATCGTATTTAAATTAATTAAATATTTAATTACACGACAAGTTTTTAATAGCTTTACAATAAAACGAATCGATCCGATTAAAGTTAAAGATACGAAAAAAGTACTCTATATTTTTTAGAAAATAAACTATTATTATTTTATTTTTATATAATCTAATTAATTTTCTTTCGTAGAATAAACTTTAAAAGCATTTTAATTAATTATCTTAATAAAAACTATGTATTAGACTCGAAATAACAACTGAAAAAGAAACTTGGCATAGCTCTTGTTTAGCAATAAATATGACTCTTCGCGAATAACATGAGTATCTGTGCGTGATAAACATAGTAAAAAATGTGTCACATTTTCCAAAAACCGCTGTTTTCTTTAAGATTTAAATGTATTTTTAACTATTATCATTTCGCTGAATCATTTTAAAGATCGGTTTCCATAATGTTATTAAATGACTTAAAAATCCCTTACGATAATGGTAGAAAATAATTTTTTTCGACAGTTTAAAAGCATTATCTGTAATGTAAGTGTCATATTTGTTCGATTTTGCACATTTTTATATCGTTTTAACGCTTTAAAAAATAATTTCCATACAGATTAAATTTATGTTTCGAATCTAAAAAATAATAATAATATTTATTAACTTCTAAGTTATCGATGCCAATAAGTGTTGTTACATATTAATTAGCTTTCAATTACTTTCTCGTTACAAGTTGATACATTTTGACAGACGTGTGAAGCCGTATCAATCCTACTCTTATCCTATTGATAATACGCAAAATTGAATAAAAATACTGAGCTAATTTATACAACCGTTTAACCAGTAAATATCATCTGATTAATTTGTATATAGTAAACAGTCGGAAAACAATCAAAAAACCTGTAAAAAATTGGTCAAACATAATCAGAAAGCTAAGAAATGTAATGCGATGTAAAGGAAGCGTATACTCGATGATGATGCATGATCTAATGTAAATTATACGGTTCGGTTGTTTCTGATTTTATCGATATCGGAACTCGTCATCTAATTTAGGATATTGATTCATTAGACGACAAAACTTTCGTACATATAACCATTATAGCCATAATAAGCTACCGAATAAATTTTAGTAAATTCATTTAGCTCACAGGCTTATATATATGTCATTTTTTATTGTTATAAAGCCTTATAACAATAAAAGTTAAGGATGTTAACTATACTGTTCTAAATTTCCTAGGGATTTTAAAAAATAATCTTGTTACATAAAACTAATTTTTCTATCCGAACGAAATTTCAGGGGCTTCCTTGTTTTTGAATTTTTTTATTAATACGAACATTCCTTGTTTTTATTAGGCAATTCGTAAATAAATCGAAACATTTTTCTGTAAGATAATAATAATTAGCCGCATAAAATAGCAAAATTCCAAATTTGATAATGAAAAAATTAATGTTAGAAGTTCAAAATTTTCATCAGCATTATTGTAGCAGATGTGCAGAATTTTAAATTTTCATATTAAACTAATATTAAGCAGTAAAAAATATATATGAAAATTTAAATAAAATGTATCCAAATCTCTCATTTGAACTTTATTTTCTAAAATAAAAAATGAAATATTTATGATATAAAGAAGTATGAAATAATTAGCATGATATAATGAAATTTAAACGATAAAGAAAAGCCGCATCAAATCGATTTTTATCGCAAAAACATTATTTATTAATAAATTATTATAATAATTTTTACTTTTTGATCTTAATTAATTAAAACTTTTTATTGAAAATCGTACGTATAAATAAATTTGAATTTCCTACAGTTGGTTGAAACATGTCTTAAAATCTTTGACATTCTATACATGTGCGTAATCAACCATTACAATTAATCTAATCACTTGATGATCTTCAACCAACTTGTTTCGTGAAAAGTTATAAATTTTTTAGACTGTGCTAATCACTTGATGATCTTCAACCAACTTGTTTCGTGAAAAGTTATAAATTTTTTAGACTTAAGATTTTTTATAAATTTTTTAGGCCACAATTATAACATATCTGTAAAAACATAGATAGGAAAACTTTACAACGAACATAGAAAAATAAGAAAGAATGTAAAAATCTGAACATTCATAACTTTCTTTATATAAACGTAAAGCTACAAATTTTCATATTATCCGATTAATCTTATGCACTTAAACGGAAACGGTTCTAATTCCTTTCCAAAAACACAAATTAAACATGTTTGATACAGTTTTATACTACATTTATTTAAAAATAGGAGATACATTACTGCGGTACTAATCTCTAATCTATTTAATATTCTAAACTTAAAAGATCCAAAGAATCCCGATGTTTTTTATCACTTTACCATGTAGGAAAGCTACCACATTTTCTTAAGTTTAATGGACTAGAAAACTACTAAAACGTTCATCATTCAATCAGAATGTTGTTTTTGCATTCGACAACGTGAAGATGAAACAAAGAATAACTTAAAAGTTTATAGTTTATCAAGATGTCTACCAATATTTTCAAATTTAATTTTTACTAATTACTAAATATTAACACATAATCGATTTATCATTTTTATTCGTTAAAAATAAAACAGTTTTTTCGAAAAGGAGAAAAATACGTGTAATGTGTAAACAATCATTAATTAACATTTTTGAAGATATAATACTACATTCATAAAGTATTATATCTTCGAAAACCATTAAAATTATACCTGAAATACTGCTTAAATATAATTATATGTAGGTCTTTTTAAAACTTAATTAAGTTTTGGAAGGCCTATCTATATAATTAATTACTTTTGAGTAATATTTTAAAAAATAGTGAATCTATCAATAATCTTTAAAATATTGCTTATATTAAGTAACAATAAAAAATATTTTATACTAAAGGAATATTTAAGGCCAGTCGTATATCTAACGAATAATGAGAACATTTAATGAATTTATATAAAAATCTTCCTTGATACATTAAAAATTGTACATTTTTTCAGCATTCTAATTTTTATATTGAGCGACAACTGTTACAGAAAATTAAATTGTCCTTAATAAGCATCGGAAGCAAGTATATCTGCTATTTTAATAAATTGTCCTTAATAAGCATCGGAAGCAAGTATAGCTGCTATTTTAATAAAAGATAATTTATTAAGAATTCAATTATTGTGTTAAAAGGAACAATTTAAATTTTACATTTTGCTGCAACTTAAAAGAATAATTTTTTAATCAATAGAATAATAATTATTTTTTATATAAAAATTTAAAAGTAAAATTGATGATTTAATTGATCGAATAAACTTTTATTTAGACGTTTCATTGAAATTTATCGATTAATATATTAAACAATAACGTAAAAAATGTATACGAAGCTTGCATGATTATAAGTTTATTATCGATATTCAAATTTTGTAATTATATAAATCTATAAAAAATAGTAAGTGATATCGGATGATAAACATCGTGACGTATGTTTTCCATCAAAAATTAACATAACCCAGATGAAAATCAACGAACAGCTGCTTTATCAATCGTTTATCATTAAATATAATTATGGCATAAACGTACTTTCTTTTCCGATGTAGAGTTCCTCCGATGAAATTTAACATTTTCAACAATCCTGTTTAATATTTTTAACAGTATTTTGAGCTTTTTTTTAAGTGGAAAAATCGCGGAACAGGAATCAAATGTGTCTATTGAATTTATAAAAAAAGAAAAGAAAAAAAGAAATTGTTTTATGAATAGTTTACAAGGAAAAAAAGGACAAACAGAATTTTGATAAGAGGGGGGAAAAGATCGAGATGCTCGAAATCTTGACAAGAACAGGAGGGAGCTGCAAGATTGGTTAAAAACAATGTGTTCATTGTGTCATCTGTCACGTTTCCATGGAAACAATCCGCTGTAAGATGTATTGTTGTGTAGGTAAGGTGTGGAAATGCTATAGAATGACGTGAAACAAAGTTAAATTGTAAGTGCTAACGTGATATTTAGGTGTGACTATCCTACTGCACTTAAAACGGATCACTTCTCTTTCTTTGATAGAAACTTCAAAATTAAATACTTATTATAATTATTTATAAAGTTGCGAACAAAATTAATTAAATAGGGTGTAACCGTTTCTATTTTTAATAGAAAATCATGATTATAACATTTTGTCGAGAGCTATCTCGGCGGACGTATTAAATTGCATCATAGTAGTGAGATCTGTTTGTTATTTTCGTCAAAATTCTCATTTTAAAACAATGATTTTTTTAAATATATACTGTATATGCTTTTTAAAAATCGATTTTTTTCCTCAATTATTTAGGTTATAACAACTGTGGTTTAACGATAGACTTAGATCAGCAGGTGGTTCGAACGTAATGCGATCGTAAAATATTAAGTGAAAGCAAAGCGAACGTAAAAAAACTGCAATTTTATATCCAAAATATTTTTTGATCTCTTCCTATGAAATTATACGAATCTTTTTTTAAGGTTATAACACTATTTTGGTTTTTTAAAAATGGAGAAAAAATTTCTGGAAATTTAAAAAAAATAATTAAACATCATTTAAATCTTGACAATAACGTTATCGTTGCCGCTTCAATCTTCTTTTGTCGTCAAATACGGAAATGACGTCGTTATCTCAGTGACGTCACCGAAGATAAGATCCGAAGTATGAAGGATGCTATGTCATTCTAGAAAAAGAAAACAATTCTCTTCACGCTCCTTCCTAATTTATCACATTTGTGTCATTTATTTATATTTTATAGCCTAATTATCCGTATGTCATTTATATCTATCACTTTTAACGGTTTAAAAATGTAGAATTTCTTTACGTCATCGTCACACATAAATATTTCATAACAACAAAAACTTTCTCCAACATATATATATAAATTTTCATTGCAGTTGCCTGCAGCTTTTTTTGCTATATTTCGCGAAAAGTAGTTTCAAATGAGATATGGAAGAAATGCTGGAAGTGAGAAAAAATCCTTCACTATAATACAATATAATCTTACATCCCATATTTCTAGCAAAAATCAATGATGAATTTTATTCATATGTAAGTATAGAGAATAATTAGAAACTTTTTTCGAACTTCAAACTCTGTAAATACTCTATTACCGAGGTATTTATAGTATGATGGATAAAAGCAACAGATAACTCAGCGTGTTACCGGATTCATAAAGAAGCAAACTTCATAAGAGAAGAATAAATTACAAAACTAACTTAGCGTGAGATCTCATCAAAGTGCAGTTACAAAATGGGATTTCTTTTTATTTTTTAATTTTTAATCTCGCATTAAAAAAAAATTGTATTATGGACCAAACTAATAATAACTTAGTCTGATAATAAGAGAACTAAATTGAATCTTGGTCGTGTTATCGCATTAAAAGTCCTTTTTATCTTCGAATATTTTGATTAAGTTTCTTCTATTAATGGAAATGGAAGGCAAGTTAAACGTTCTCCTATAGATTCAATTTATGCTTGTCTCAGCAAAGTCCTTATAGACTTTCATGCCAAATTAAATTTAAATATCTTTCGGAAAATTAGAAATTTCTATTCCTTATTTATTAATCTATTTATAAATTTGCATATAACTGTTATTATTTCTTTTTGTATGTGTGTAAGTTAACACGTAACCAGTCGATTCTTTCATTCAAAACGTGTGTTTTAATTAAACATACAGATGTGTGTGCTCGAGTTTGTCACCGTGTCACAATGATATAATATGTCACCATAAACAATACACGAGAATATTGATCTTTGAAGGTTTAAAGACTATAACAGTGATTAGTTCAGCGGATACAAGCTGGTACAGTTAAATATGAATTCTGTCACGATATTTAACGTTATAAATGTAAGAAAAAAGTGCTACAACTAAATATAATTGTTAGAATAAATTTTTTTAAATATATTTCGTTTTCTTCAATTAAGCTTTGCTACAAATAATTGCAAATTTAAATAAGTTATACGGAAGAAAATTAAATATTCAGATTATATTTGAAGTGAGTAAAAGCTCGTATCAATAATTAGTAAATTAGCAATTGATATTAATAAGAAATGATGTTTTGAAGCGAAGTTTTTAAAGTTTACATACCCTGGTTTAATAAATTATTAATATAATTTATATATATTTATTCAGTTGATCGACATTTTTATTAAAGAACAGAGATTAAAATATATATAAAAAAATATCCTGCAGCTCGAAATCACGGTAATAAACCTGTAGTTATTGTCGTGTCAAGGAAATGTTTTAGTCTCACGAAACTTATTCATAAGTTATGGTGAGATGATGAATTTTAGCACCTGTTCGACTTGGTGCTTGAGTCAATGCTACCGATAGTAACGACTTACGTTTCGTGTTTATGACGGGAAGCTGAAAATAATTATGATTATAAAAGCGCGCAGTTAGATGTCTCTCCGACGCTACAGGTATAATAAAATAAAATGGTTGAAATTGGCGCTGTGATAGAAAGCTTAAAACTCTAAGTTATTCAGAAAGGTACTTACCCTAATGTTGTCATGGTCACTATAGTATACCAAAAAGCCGCTGGGATGCTAGTGAAAGTGGTGTTGTCTACGTTTTTTTCTGCATAGAACATCACCGTCGCAAATATGATAATGGCCATGGCTAAAGAAAACACCAGAAATCCTAACTCAGAAGCACAGCTTTTAAGTGTATATCCGAGAATACGGAGACCCTGGGAATGGCGAGAAAACTTGAAAATACGGAAAACGCGAAATACACGTAACGTGACGAAAGCACCAGACACATCATCGTTGTCCTTGATAACCAAACCTATATAATATGGCAAAATAGCTACAACGTCTATAATACTCATTACACTCCGCATAAACTTACAGCGGTTGGGCGCAGCGTATAACCTCAACAGGTACTCTGCCGTGAAGATCATAACACAAGCTGTATCCAGGCAGAAAAATGCCACTTTATACATATTACCACATGATAAAGTTTCACCGGTATTATCGTCTCTTCCACACGGAATCGTTTCTACCACATTAGCCATCACTGACACCGCAATAAAGAATCCAGTGACGTAATAAAAGACAAGGGCGGCCGTGCCCGTGTGCGGGTTTTCGAAAGCCCTCCACATTCTCTCTCTGATAGTACTGTTGACCATACACTTTTGGTCTTGTGTTTCTGACAGTCTGTCATCTATGAGACGCTCAGCATTCTCGCGCTTTCTATCCCTATAATCTTCATAACAGCAATCGCCGATGACATCAGGGATGATACCGAAGAAGGAGAGCTCCTCATCATACGACAGCAAGCATTCGTGTCTAGGATAATGTAATTTACCTGTGCGGTAGTAATTGAGAATATGACGGAAGATATCCGGATCTCTATCAAAAAAATATTCCTTCGTTTCTTCGTCGTAAAAAAATTCACGCTCGTTCGAACCAAGTAGTGTGTCGGGATATTTTTCGACAGTATTTCTCCACGTTTCGAATCGTCTTCCACTCACATTAATAATGAATTTTTCGTCTTGATTTTTCTTCCTTTCTTTGGTGACAGGTGGTGCGGGTAAAGGATTATTAGCTATAGGTACCCATCCTATAGCAGCGGCCCGGGCAAACGGCAGCCAAGCAGCCACCGATGCCATGCCTCGATGCGAACTATCGGTATATACACGGGTAGCACAACGTTCTACAAAACTTCACACTGTCATTCCGCAAATGATGCAGCAGTCAGAGCGACGGCGATCCTGCTACTCGTCCGCTGATGTCACACCCATCTGGACACGTCACAAGGTTACTGGGTGAGAGAGAAAACGCTGCCTGACATGTCGCTCTTGGTCGCCATCTTGTGTTAGAACCTGCGCGCCAGTTCTTCAACAGGCCACCAGAGGGAGTGACGGAAGTATAACCCAAAGCCTCCTATAATTTCGCGATGGACAACCTATCCCGCTCTCCGGCAAACATTCTATCTGCAGGAGAGTTGCTCCGCTTCCCTACCACTCTATTCCTCGTTGTCACCATAGTTACCATGACGTCATTGGCTCGTCCTTCGGCACGAGCGCAGCGACGGCGCTCCATCACTCCGTCACTTTCTTATTCCCTTGCAGATCCGAGTAATTACACTAATTTCCTTCGGCTGCTAAATATTTGTTTAGCATCCTATCTATTTTACTTCCAAATGTTTTTTTTTTATTATTTTTAATTTTATCTTCTCCAAACTGCTCTAGAAAACTGAAATTGGCGAAAGGGTGAAAGCGTATCAGACACGTCTTCGCTTAGAGACGACAGCTACACAATAAGGCGCAAAAACATCGATCAAATAATAAGATTTACGGCTTCTGACACATCAGTAAATCTGACTCTTCGACCGTATTTTTGTTTTGGTTAAAAAGTATTATCTAGAAGTCGTGTAAGCGACGTGGGTGCCTTTTAAACTGATGTCAACCGCGCCTAGAACACCATGCAACACTGACAACACACCATCTATATTTTCCAACTGGGTCGCGCTATATTTATCGTTTGCATGTTCTCTTATAAATACAAACATATATTGCGTAAAAATTCGCATTTAATTAATTAGCAAATGTTTAATTATATCTCACAAGAATTATTATTATTTTGCCAAGACCTACTTCTTTAAGACAACACGCGATCGATACGTATATTAATATATAGGCATATTTTATAATAAATTATAGTATATTTTAAAAAATTTAATCTGAACGTTTAAAAGTAAACTTCGGCCTTATGTTATATGCATATATATACATTTAAAAACTTTAATTAAAAAATTTAAAAATCGTCTAATTGGTTAAACGATTACACTAAATGTTATATTACTCCAAAATGCATTAGCGAAAAAAAAAAAAAAAAAAAAAAAAAAAAACTTATTTACGTTGGATTGTTACTGCTTTTACGTATGAAAAAAAAAAAAAAAAAAAAAAAAAATGAAATTTTGCATTTCGACATATTCTACGAACAATTATCAAAGAAAATTCCAAGATAATTAGTTTCTGATGCCACGATTTTGCACAAACCGCTAGTTCCATTATCATTAATAATTATGCGAATCTTTAATGAAAACTTTTCGATTTAAAACTTCATTTATACATATTCCGAACGAAAAGATTTATATTTTAAATAATTTATATCGGAATGGAAACTATTAAAAGTTTGATTTAATTTAAAGTATTCGTAAGTTTGTTAGCTCGTTTAATTTATTATCGATAACATTAAAGTTTACTGTAATTCTTAAATTAAAAAAAAAACGAAAAATTATATATCTTTTGTTTCTGAATTTATAAAAAGGAAATTAATTCCTTTGATTAATGTCATTCTGGACATTATTTTTATCTGACGTGTTTTAATCATTTATTGATACCAAATCGATTTTTCATTTGTTAAATTTTTAAATCGGAAAAACGTAGAAGATGAACCTGTTATCAATAACTTTGAGTGGTTCTACGCGTTATCATATATACATATATATATATACTCTTTAAATTTTAAATATTCAAATCGAACTGATCCAAAATTTTAGACATTTTATTAAAAAATAATTTCGTCTAAACTTTTTAAAATTTGTTAAACTATAAACTTCAAAATAAACTGGAGAGAGAGAGAGGGAGGGAAAAATAATGGATTAATTTTGTTTCGGAATAATTACAACTCAGAGAAGAAAAATTTTTGCCATAATAATAATTTTCTAATTTAACCAGGGAATCGGCTAAATTTAGTTGGCGTTGAATTAAAGTTTCCACATCCAATATTATTAGTGATATTGTCTGGAAAGTTATTAATCCTGTGAGGGTTTTTCTTTCGTAAATCCATCCTAAATAAGTCTAATCGATCATTTAGATGTCAAAACTCTATAAGAGTCGAAATGTTCGGTGTTCTGATAACATTAAATCTTTCTGGCCACGACATATTTTTCAAAACGATGCCAAATAGTAGTCTTCAGACATTTTATCTGATGGAGTTCTCCATACTCTAGCAAAATAAATCTGTACTTAAAACGCCTGTTTATGCCGTCAAAAACAGTCTAAAATAAATTTTAATGGAAGAATTCCTTTCTTTTTTTTAATGGACGAGATTTAGAAATTTAATTTTTCATTTTTATAGGCCTAGGAATAAAAATACAGTATTAAGTACACTATTTTAAAATATCACGTTTTCATAAAATTTAATGATTTTAATTATCTTTTCAGAGTGAGATTATAAGTAAATATCCACCGACGGTTGATCACTTTCATAAATATTAATAAAAATACGTAAAATAATTAATTTTTCTGATGTGTTTGTTTTGTTATCACAATTAAATAGGTCTTGTATCTATTAAGTTAAGAAAGTTATATTCATTCTGTTAATGAGTCGAAAATGTCAAGGACAACTGACCCATGATTCATTTCATTGCTTTTATAGTTCAGAATTACCTTATAAGAGCTATTAATACGAGAAATAATTGGTCGTAGTTGAACCTCTTAAAAGCATCTCCTTAGAAAATGGGGATTTAGAAATTTTATCGGTTTTGCGCGACAGAATTAGATAATGGAACAAAACTGAATGGTATTAAAGCATTAAATAGTTATTAGAGTTCCAATTATTAACTTGCTTCAATATGTTATGAATTTTGTGTAGATATGGGAAATCTTTTATTTGTGATTAGACAATACAATAAGGCGAATGTTGAGATACAAATGGATTTCTTCTATGCCAAATTTCAAAACGACTTTTTTAATCATTTGCCTCACTGTCAGCGATATGGCGAAGCAAATGTTTTGAAATCAAAGAAACGACTCGTTCCACTTCAATATGACTTTCGTCATCATGTCGTCTTCAATACTTCAAACGGATTAAGTGACTCTAGTTAATTAATCATGAAAATTTCCGTCATGCAAATGACTGAAACTTCAAAATAATTTTTAGACGAGAAATAATATTATATTTAATCTTGAAAGCTTTGATTTGCCGAAATATTTATTATTTATTAAAAGATTCCGTCTGATTAATTTTTATAATAAATAAAACCGAATGTAAGGAATAATTTTAGTAGTAAGTAATTATCAAAATTTTTTTATACTGCTATCATATATATTTTTTAAATAGAGAAATAATTTATTTGAAAAATATATTAAAATATTTAAATAACTCTTCAAAAATTAAATTATCGGTATATTCTCATTTTTCCTTAAGTTAATAAGTGCATTTATAAAGCGATTATTTAGGATTAAATTTAATAAATATTTTAAAAAGTTTGAAAATAATTTGTTGACATTTTAAACTTTGACATTTTTATCAATAATTTTTTTTTTTAAATACCGTTCGCGGCTTAATCTGGCTTTAAATTAATATTCAGTTTGTGGCCGAATATCTCTTTTCTTCTATAGTAATCCGTCATTTTAGATGGATATTTCTAGAGGAAAAAAATCCCCTTTTTCCCTTAGGAAATGAAAAGCATTTTCTTTTCAATGAAGAAAATCGGATAGTTTTAGAACTTCATACTGTTGTAAATACAGGAGTTAAACTTTAAACAAACACAGAATTTTGTATCCAGCTTTTTTAAAAAATAGAACAATTTTTTACCGTCTAAATAACGAAATTAAAGATAATTAACACGATAAATCTTTCTATTTTGAGATTTTTTACCTACATGGAATAATCTGAAACATTATAAACAGATTCACATACAGATTGAAAATCGTCTCCAATAGTATGAATAGAAAAATAGATCGATATTTGATCACAAACAGAATAAAATATGCTAGCAAATGCGGATTTTGACATATGAAGCGATATTCTATCCGAATAAATCCTGTCAAAAGTATTATAGGATTAAAATAAGAATTTTGACGTGGAAAATACAGAAAAAAGAAAGTCATCATTTTCTTCTCAAATACTTGGTAATATTCATAACTAGGTAGAATATTTAACACTAAGAGATATCTCTCCTTTATAGTAATCAACACTTCATGAATATTCATATATAATACGATGCTTTTGGGATCGCATTAATCTTCTAGAAAACAAGTTTAATAATAATCTTATCGTATTACATTATGAAAAATTATAATCAATAAATTATGTTTACAGTACGGTAACTTGTTTCTGGCTCAAAGTCGTATTTAAGTCATGAAAAATGTTATAAAGGAGGAAATGAAGAAAAAAACGAATTAAAGCAGGGTTAGATAAAAAGTAGAAGAGTCGACAAGAAGTACGGAAATAGCATAAATAAGTTTAGTTATAGCTTAGAAGGTATTAGTTTATAGTGAAATTGACGTTATATTTTTCTAATGTATAGCGCATGTTTGTTTTTTAAAAGAATTTAAAGTTATGTTATGCTAAGAGTTGTTCTAAATCTGTTATATTCTATTGTAGTTTAGGATACAATTATTTATGTTCTAAGATTAAGTTTTAAATAATCTTGTTAATTTAAGTAAGTGTACCTGAGGAGGGTGCGAATTGGCACCGAAACGTTTGTACGTGCATAAGAACTGTAATAAATGATGATTTATCCTAGACTGCTTGTAGTGCTTGTATGGATGATATGTAAGACTAAAGAAAGTATAGCAGTTCTAATTAGAAAGTTATAACTGTACACCTAATCATAATTTTACCCAACCATCAGGATATGCTATTAACTCTTGAAATTTGATAAGATGCCAGCAAATGCTTATAGCCATGTAGTATGGAATCCATGGAAAGTTTCATAAAGAAATTTTTGTTCTTTTGACATCCTCCTTCTAATACCAATTGTGGGATCAACAAGGATTGAAAAACTATGAGTCCAACTGTCTAAAATTTTAATATCAGGTCTTGACACCAGGAACAGTTTATACTGTGTTTCTCCAGCATATAAATGATATTTATATGAGTGCACATAAGGATTTTGGCTGAAAAACTAAAAGCAATGTGAGTAAGCAACACATCAGGGATCCAAAAGTGAAATGAGAGATAGGAAACAATCAATGATTAAATTATATACTGTATATGATTAAATAAGTAGTCTCATTGAATATTCCTGCTACAAATTGGTCAGTTAAATTCTCTTCCAGCATACCGCCTGAGAATTCACATTTACTAGCTTGTTGTCCTAACCTTATGACAAACGCATCAACAAATTATACAAAATACCGATCTATTAGAAAATAAATATAACATAAATTGCAGAAAAATAACAGAATAAAAAGCTAACAAAAATAATGAATAAAGCTAAATAAAAAATTTAATTCTAACTTTAATGGAGGCTTTAGTTTAACAGGTAAGACCCTGAAACCTTTCTATGAGAGAGAATCTTTTCTTTTTCTTTATATTTTTTTAGTTTCTTTCCTAAATAATATTTTCTTTAGATTCCTTAGAATGAAGATAAAAATACTGATGAATACAAGATGACAACATTAATCCAACTGTGGACAGAAGAGAAGGAGAATTAAGAGAACTGTAAGAGTGAGCTCTTTGCAAACTGTTAAAATTTCTTGTTTCTTTATTTTCTCTTCTTATTTTCTTTAAATTCTCCAATCATGCCAAACTGAAAAGAAGGTTCAAATCAAGACTAATTCTTCATTTGACAAGTGATATATGGTTTATTGCATCAGATTGGCAGAGAAAACTGTCAGAATAAAGTTATGCTGATTTACTTCGATCAGGACTCATGACCTCTAGTCATTGAATTCATTGGTTTGATTCTCTCTTAGGTACAGTTTATGAGTTTATTTGACAAGTATAACATTCCATTCCTGCTCCCAATTTAGTAAGTTATTCAAAAATAATAATGCTTTCCCAGTCAGTTTCATTAGCTTTTTACAATCAAAATGAAGTTATCATTTAATTCTTACAAATAATTAATATGAATAAGTTTTTGTAGAGAAAGTGGAATTATTAACTTATTTAAACTTTACAAATATTCATTTAAATGAAAAGTTCCAACAAAATCAAGCACTGTAAAGCAGCTCAATGATGATCTACCAAATCACCCTATCATGTGATTTGGTAGATCATCATTTTACAATTTAATAAAATCATTTAAAATCTGACATTGTTATTATAGAAATTAACAAAGTTATCAGAGACTACATAACATACTTAAATATTAAAATTATATAAACTGTTGATCACAACTGCTTATACTTATACTCATATTTCAAAGACTTCAGGTTATGTCCCAATCAGATTGGGACATAACCTGAAGATGGCCTAATAACCGAAAACATTTGTAACATTAAAATAAAGTGAAACTTAGCTGCTAATAGTGCTAATTAGTCTTTGAATATTAAAATTATATATTATATAGAGAAGCTATTTAATTAATTAAAGGTTCCATTTTCTTAAAGATTATCTCTAGACAATTATTATTGTTTGCATGTTCATATTTGATATCTGCAAATAGTAGAATGTCATAGTGTTGGATATCCCATAAGTATGAAAAAAAATCTGTCTGATGTCCTACAATAGTATGACTCTCAAAAACCCACTCATGAAGGATTTGAAAAAATGACATCCAGACTCTTTGTCAAAGGAGCAGAACTGAGTCATCTAAACATTATTGATAAAGAATCTGCCACCCTTTTCCTCATAGATACAAGTGCATAAATCTCAGTACTTCTGCATACAACTCAAGAAAAAAGATATATAAAAAATACAAACTTTTTGCAGCTAATGACATGAAGATAAAAACCTAATGACAAAATGGCACCATCTCATCAATGGAACAACATCACTTTCCACTGATGGCATTTCTTACTTGTATCAAGTCCCAAATCAATAATATAGAACAACATGATCCAAATTGGTAAACCTCAAACTACAAAATCATAACAGCTCATTGTATAAAACTAAAGATTCAAAGCTAAAAGCTAGGAGATTTTTTCAGAGATACTAAAAGCAACTCAGAAAGAATTTGAGTATATACTACAACAGTGTGGGCTGAATGCGCAATTCAAAAGGAAATGAAAAACTGAATATTTTTTAATAAAATTACAATGAAAGGAAAATATTTATTTGTAATTAATTTTCATTTTTCTTCCTATAAAGATATCGAAATAACATTATATAATTATGAGATTATAAAGCTTTTTTTCCACTAATACTTCAAACCTGATGACGACGTGAATCTGCTAAAATTTGTAGTTCTTGGAGTCAAATTATTGGAAACTATCTTCATTAAAGATTGTAGATATTTATCAGTCAATTGATTTCATTTGTTAGATTTATTAATTTTCATCTGCGAAAAGAACTGTTTGCATATGTACGTACTTCCAAACAGTGCAATTATTTTCATGGCAAAATTTCGTGAGGGATGATTCATAGATGTGCAGTAACAAGAGCAAAAGTGAGAGTAGTTACTGATATCATAGCACAAGTTGAGTACCATATACTTTAAAATTTTACATTGTTATTTTATTAATGTTAAATTGTAATAATTTTCCAACAGTAACATGCATTTAAACAAATATCTAAAACATCTTTGCAGGGTTGCGGAGTTGGAGTTGGGAATTGGAGGTTTTTGGGTGGAGTCAGTCAGAGTAGATTTTTAAACTGCCCGGAGTTGGGAGTTGGAGTCAGACCTTACAAATTTTAGGGAGTCGGCGTCAGATCATTTGCCATCCGACTCTGCAACCCTGCATCTTTGCAGGCCAGATGTGACCCATGGGCTGCCAGTTTGAGACCACTGTGCTACAACATGATTTATGTAGACTGTCCAAGAGTAGTTAGGGATGTCTTCTATATCTTACTTTAAAGAAATGTGATGACTAGAGACTGTGGCAATTACTGAGCTCTGAACAAGATCATAGTACCTAACTGTTATCTCTTGCTGTTCATTTCAGACTGAGTCACATTCTTTATGATCAATGGAGTACAGTAAGACCCCATTTAATGCGGGAGGATATGTTCCAAGAAGACAAAGTGCTAAACGAAACAGCATTAAACAAGATTATCTTAACATTAAATAATGGGAATAGGTGAAACGGGACTGAGAATAAAAAATATGCGTCCAATAATGGGAATAGGTGAAATGGGACAGTGAATAAAAAAATATATATACATTTTTTTATTTTGTAACATGTATTATTACTATTGTATTACATTAATTACTGGCATTTTTTATTGCTAATATTGATTTGTATTCTTAGATCATTCATGAAAATCAAAAATATTCAAGTAAATAATTTATGTTTGTGATGAGGAAGGTTCTTCCTCATTTGACACATTTTGTTTTTTCGTTAAGAAGTCATCTAACGTCATTTGCCTTTTCCTCTTTCGTTCGGCAAGCAATTGCTGGCAGCGAGACCTCCCATCCATGACACTTTGTCTTGCCTTTGAACTTCTATCAAAATTTGGATCATTTTGTATAAACTGATTTATAATTTCCGTAATAGTGAATAAACTTGTTTTGAGAAAATCCATTACATGTTTCGCAGCAGACTTTGGTATGTACTGCATGACAGTGATATCAAATGCATTACAAGATGGGCTAGGAGTATCAAAGCAACAAATTCGTGCGATTTTTCAGATTTATGTAAGTATAAAGGTTTGAAAAACCCTGAAAAAGTGAATTAATAAAAAAATGCAGAATTAAAAAAACCGCGTTATATCAAAATAGCATTAAACGGGGTCTTACTGTACCTAGAATCTTTGGTATCTGGGGCAGCATTTTTTTTTAGCTCCCATCTCCCCCTCTAAAAATATCACATCTGTTTTAACTTTCAACACCCTTTATTTTACACATATTTTTTAAAATAATTTTTAAGAATTGAAAATTATGTTGTGTGCTCTCTTAATAAAGACACATTTCTTCTATAAAATTGTAGGGTTTGAAAAACCATGCCAAAATGAATCAATAAAAAATATAGAATTCGGGAAAAAACCACATTATATTGAAACAGTGTTAAGCAGGATCTTACTGTATATTAAATTTACCAAAATAAAATAAATAAGAAAATGATTTTCATATTTATTTTTGGAAAATGTCTCAAAATTCTTGACTGTCTTTGAATCTCCAATTAAATCTGCCATTCTTTCATGCTGATCGCCTTTTGCCCACCCCTGCTCTAAAGTGATATGCAAATGCTTTAAAACATGGCAATTTAATATCAAAAGAAATTGTAGCAATAAGTTATTCAAACTTATATTTGTATTAATAAAATTATATTTTTAATAAAATTGCCATTCATTTCCAACGAAGATGCAATCTTTATTGCCTTATTCATATCCAAGTCTGTCTCTGTTAATAATTACCTTATTAAATTTAATAATCTTTAATAATCTTGTATATAATCTAATCTTGTAAATAATCTGTTAATAATCTTTTCAGCGTAGTCTCATTGAATATTCCTGCTACAAATTGGTCAGTTAAATTCTCTTCCAGCATACCGCCTGAGAATTCACATTTGCTAGCTTGTTGTCCTAACCTTATGACAAACGCATCAACAAATTATAAAAAATTTTTATACAAATATCTGATGAATAGCAATGATATCCCATGCTTTTAGCCCCTACTCAGCCTGATGCCTGGGGCAGACTGCCCCCTTCTGCATATGCCACTGTTTATAATAGTTACATTTTTTTATAAAATAGACCTATTTTAGCCTACTAACAAATACCAGTTCACAAAAATGGACTTTATCAAAACAATATATCCAAAGACAAAAGCACAACAAGCAGTTGAGAAAACAATCATAAAAAATTTTACTAAAACAAACGTTTTCGGCTAATTAAAGCCATCATCAGGTTTATACATTTCATAATAAAGATGTTCTAGAACAGTAAACCATTCAAAGAACGTTTCTTGTTCTACAGAAATTTAAATTCAATTCTGAACATGTTACAAGCTACATAAAAGTATTCATCAACAAATTAAACAAAAATAACATAAAAATACAAATAAAAATATCCGTAAAATAGTTATTATGTTTACATCTTAACGATACATTCTTTCAAAAATAATACATAAATGGCGTAAATACGTTTTCGCCATTTATGAAAAAGAATTTTTAGAAGGCCACCTTTCAATTCTTTTTTAGAAGGGCTATCATTTATTGTCAAAAAGAAGAGGACATGAAGAGGGAAGTTGAATATATTATAAAAATAGGTGAAGATCATGGGTATAAGATGCAGTTTATTTTAAGCATTTACAATGCTGTGAAGAGAAACTTGCATTGTAAGAATGAAAGAAATGAAAATGCAACAAATATGCAAGTAATTCAAGATGAAGCAAAAACATTTATGCCTATACCACATATTTAGGTAAGTATGATTTTATTAGGAGTTATTAAAAAGCCAAGGTAAAAAGATAGCGAGTAGGAGACTCCCAACTATATATAACAGGCTAAGGAATGAAAAACAGCCCTTAAAGGAATTGGAAAGAACAGGAGTATATGAAATCCCATTAAGGAATGTGAAGGAAGGTGAATGTTCAAAATATATAGGAGTTACATCAAGAACCTTGGAGCAGAGAATATCAGAACATAAAAATGATATTCATAAAGGAAACTTGAATACAGCACTGGCAATAGAAGCCTATGCAAAGGACAGAGGTACACTGGGATAGAGCTAAAGTAGTCAGGCATGTAGAGAAGAATGAACATAAGTATTTAACGGAAGCATTGAAGGTAATGAGTAGAGAGAATAGTGAGTGTCTATTGTATGATAGAGCAGTGGGTATACCTAAAGCCTGGGAATTTGCTGTCAAGATGTAAAAGTAACGTATTTAAAAACGTATTTACGCCATTTATGTATTATTTTTGAAAGAATGTATCGTTAAGATGTAAACATAATAACTATTTTACGGATATTTTTATTTGTATTTTTATGTTATTTTTGTTTAATTTGTTGATGAATACTTTTATGTAGCTTGTAACGTGTTCAGAATTGAATTTAAATTTCTGTAGAACAAGAAACGTTCTTTGACCGGCTTACTGTTCTAGAACATCTTTATTATGAAATGTATGAACCTGATGATGGCTTTAATTAGCCGAAAACGTTTGTTTTAGTAAAGTTTTTTATGATTGCTTTCTCAACTGCTTGTTGTGCTTTTGTCTTTGGATATATTAATAAGAGTGTAAGCAGTTAATATTAAGTAAACATTATCAAAACAGCAATAATTACTCTCATTGATCTATATGGGCTTCTATATATATCATTTTGATTACAGAACACTGCACAAACTTTTGAAAGATTCACAAACATGATATCTCTAAGACTGACCTTTGTAATTGCTATTGGACTCATTGCATCATACACTCATTGCATCACTCTAATACACTCATTGCATCAGTCAACAAACACATTGACATTACCTTCACATATAATAAACAAAATTCTAGTTCAGAAAACCAAATTAACAGAAAGCAATAAACTTATTTATCAAACCAAAAAGATTTTTCATTGAAAAATACTTTTAAATATTAACAGTAATCTACAGTAAACTACAGACTGAAAAAAGCAACAATTGGAAAACATCTCCTGATACTCGACCACCCTTAATCTTCACCCACACCATTATAAATAATGCATCCTTTCTCTCTGATTACAAGAAAAATAAATAATACACATTTGCACATTAAGTCAATGAAAGAAGCTTACTACCCAGGCAGATGTTGTTACATCATTAAAGGGAACTGTTATATTGTGATATGGGCAGGAATTAGGAGTGGTTGAGTATCAGGAAATGCTTTCCAATTGTTATTTCTTCAGTCTATAGTTTACTGATGATGGATTAATACCTAAAAGTACTTCATAATAAAAAATCTTATTGGTTTGATAAATAAGCTTATTGTGTTATGTGTTGATTATCTTCACACATTGTTTGAGAGATTCAATGAATACAGATTGTGGATCAATGTTTTGAAATGCAATTTTAGTGTAATAAACATTTAATTCTTGGGATAAAAAAAATCAGCTCAGATGGCATCAAACTTCTCTCATTTAAAATCAATACAATAAAAAACTTTTCATAGTCTAAAGATCTGGAAAGTTCTTGATTGTACTTCTGATACAATCTGATATAAGTTCATATTGTTTTCTAGTATGATGAATAAAAGTAAACAATAAGCCAAATAAGTAAGATAAATCATTTAATCTCACTTATTTGGATTATTGTTTACTTTTATTCAATATTTAAAGTAAGAAGTATTTCAATGTGGTATGGTAAATTTCTATCATCAATTCATATCTAGTTGTGCAGACTTACAGAATCCCTTGTCAGGCTGCTCATAGAATATAAAAAGAACAGTACCAAATCTTTTGTATGATCTGAAGCTCTAGAAATTCTTTAGCTAACATTATAGAAGTTCTAAGTCAGGTCCAACCTTTTGGCTTCCTTGGGTCACATTTGAAGGAAAAAAATTGTCTTCGGCCACACATAAAATATATTAATTTGCAAAGTCGCGAATTCTAATGAAGATCAATAATACTAATTACAAACTAAAGCTAACAGTTCTAGCGACTCTGCAAATTCCAGAGTTCGGCCTGAGCTCAGGTCTTCTTCTAAATTCTAACTTAAAAATAATTAACTTCAAAACAATCTAACAACAATTAATGTTTAACCGACAAAGCAAAACCGGAAACTTACAACTAGAAGTAACGAATAAGTGTTAGATTGAAAACAACAAGACGATGTTAGAACTTACACAAATAAATTGAATAAATTCTCAAACATGTTAAATAACAAAAAAATATAAATTTATTAGACTCAAAAACATTTACAAAGTGTTAATAAATGCTTTATTGAAACGATAATAAAGCAACAATCAATTAATCAACAAAACTTCTTTGATCCAATTCAAATATCAACAACCAATTATTCCAAAAAGGAAACCTTAATTACTACTTAAATCTACTACCTCCACCACCATACAAACTTCAAGCGAATTGTAGACCTTTACAAGAATTCCAATGTCACTTAGCCAACCTTACGTTGATATACCTCCTCCGAGTCATTGATTGCGTCGGCTTTTATATCCGAGTGACGTACAGTCCCGTGTTGCTTCATTTACATAAATATACGTAACAAGTTTAAATTTATTAGCTTACAGAATTATTCATTCATGTCATCTTCTTTACAATTCATTTATATATTGAACAAAACATTGATATGGGATCATTCTTATTTTCTCATATCAGATCAGTGGTAAAACTTATTTAGATTAAATGATGACATTAGCTGGGACAGCTCTTCTGGAGGATGGGGTTTTGATTCCGTAACACGTGAACTACTACGACGGGGAAAGTGGAAGTAAGTTAACTCTTAAACTAAAAGATAATATGTTAGATAATATTGAAAATAACAATAAATAATAAAAGTGCATAATAAAATAATATAGGACAGGTCAGAGTTAACTTCCTCACAAATTCTAACGATAGCTGTTAAGCAAAAATGTTAGTAAATAATATACAATATATGATATCTATCATGAAAATAAGCAAGATGTCATAGCATAATAATCTTTGACTTCTTTTCTTTCAGAAATTTTTAAAAATCATTGAGCGGGTCAAGAAGTTTTAATCACTGAAATAAAAAATATTTTAGAAAATGGAAATAGGAAATATAGATAGATACTTTTAAATAATAAAAACTTCATTAACTCATTATTTTTTATATATATTTTTAGTACAAAAATGAAACAAATTTCTTTTTCTTCATTAGTGGGATAGTTGATGATGTTACAGCGAATTTCAAAAAATAAATACATAAAAATCTCAATGTTGTAAGAAAATTTACTATTTTATGTTGGGCCACATTCATTACAGCGGTGGGCCGTGGGTTGGATAGCCCTGTTCTAAGTAATACAATCCTTCTAGCACATCATG
This sequence comes from Olivierus martensii, assembly GCA_000484575.1. Taxonomy (NCBI): domain Eukaryota; kingdom Metazoa; phylum Arthropoda; class Arachnida; order Scorpiones; family Buthidae; genus Olivierus; species Olivierus martensii. The sequence continues at coordinate 11,641 of AYEL01075352.1, read as the reverse complement.
TTACAAACACTCTGCTTGCTCTAGTGACTGAGCCCTAGTAGTAGTACTCTAACAGACATTAAATAGAACCAAATAACTCCTTAGCTTCTTCTCACAAATACTTACCAAGCTTCAACAGAAATACAGTACTTATGACCATGAATTATTAGTTATCTACACTGCCATCAAACATTTCAAACATCGACTCAAAGGCCAACCTTTTTCAATTTATATAGATCACAAGCTATTCATCAATACTTTCCAGTAAAATCTGGAAAAAGCATCATATCAGCAATCCAAGCTATTAAACTACATTGCACAATATACCACAAGTATAAGGTTCATACCAGGTCAAGACAGCATTATAGCCAATGCACTCTCTTGTATCAAAACTATTGATATTCCTATCAAACAGCACCATTCATCAAAGGTAGTCAAGAAATGTAATCTTATTGATATCTCTTATTGATTATAATATCCTTGTAGATTCTCAAGACAAGAAGATGACTTTAAAGAACTACAGCAAAATGTAAACCTAAAAATTATGAAACTTCATCCACCAAACTCAACAAAACAGATATTCTGTGATATAACAACTGCATACATCTATCTGCCCATATATTCCTCATGATCTGCAACTCAAAGCCTTCTCGTTAATATATTATTTGACACACCCAGGAATCAGGAACACTATCAAATTGGTCATTGAATGATTCATCTGGCTCAACATAAAAAAAAAACTTCCAAACATGGATGTGTACATGCATGGAATGCTAATCAATCCAAGGTCCACTGTCATACCAAATCTGCCTTAGCCACATTTTCAATACCAAAAAAGGATTTTCAACACATCAATGGCAACATACTTGGTTCTGTACTATCCTGTCAACCACTACATTCTCATCTTTATCAGCTGATTTTCCTATTGGATTGAAACAACTCCTCTCAAAGATCAAACAGCAGAGATTGTAGCTAAAAACCTTCATAAGCCTTTGTTATTTCGTTGCTTTTGCAATTGGAATCCACACACAGATAATCAGCAATCAAGGAAGGCAATTTGAGAGCATGCTATTTCAAGTTTTAAGCAAATATTTGACTTTTGAAGACCACCACATCATCTTACCACCCACAATTCATCAAACAACACCATTCATTAAAGGTAATTTTGAAATGTAATCTACTATGATCAACCATTGGGAGCAATGCCCTGCCACTTGTTCTGTTAAAACTATGCATCACTATTAAAGAAGATTTAGGATATTCTCCAACTAAAATCATTTATGACACATAAAGGATCAGTTTTCCTGAAGTTACACAACTGAATTTCATACACTGACTCCAAGCTACCACCTGAATGCTCAAACTAATCCTATGACAACACATAAAAAAAAGGACTTTTCATCCACAATTATCTACATAACTGTTCTCATGTATTCATTCACAACAGTAGTGTACATTCACTACTTCAATCTACATATGGCCTTTTTCCAGTAGTAAAGTGATTCATTAAATTTTTTGACATTAATATTCAGGATCTCAATAAATGAATTTCTGTTGACAGACTTAAACCAGTCTTTCAATGAATTTAAGTCAGGGGAAGTAAGTCTTCTTTTAATGAATTTAAGTCAAGGGGAGGCCCCCTTCACCAGATCATACCATCATCTGGCTGATCACCAAAATGGTGAAATTTTTATTTATGATTTTCAAAGCTCAAAAGAAAGAAAACTGGACCAACAAACATGGATTTAAAACTAGACTGTATAAAAGACGAAAAGAAAAGAAATGGAAATTGGATTTGTAGAATGTGAATAGACAAATGAAAGGGAATAAATAAGAAATTGAAAAATGTGTGGAATGAATGAAATGTACAAATATAAGCTGGTGTGGTCTGTGTGAATGAAACATATTGAAAGGGGTAATGCATGAGTATGTAAGGAATTGCATTGTAAGAATACAATCTGGGTTAAAAGATACTGACCAAGTAAGAAGTGGTGTGAGTGTGCTGATGAATGAGAGAACAAAAAGTGTGGGAATAATCATAAAATAAATCACTAAAACTGCTTAACCTTTAATATTAAAGTCCGAAAAAAGCACCATAAGCTGTGAAAAAATAACGTATTTAATTAGACCGAAAACGTTTTTGTCTAATTAAATACGTTATTTTTTCACTGCTTATGGTGCTTTTTTCGGACTTTAAAAAGTGTGGGTTAGAATACACATGTGTGAATGACAGACTAATATGGATAAGGATGAAATTAGAATGTAGAGGGTGTTTCTGATAGTGGTGTAGGCTCCTTTTGATGATACAAGTGAAAAAAAAAATTTTTTTGTATGATTTAAATGATGTAATAAATAATAGTTGGGGAATTGAGCAAGTGATTGTAGCTCAAGATTTGAATAGCAGAGTTGGTGTGGAAAGAGATAGAGTGGAAGGATTGGTTGGGAAATATGGTGATTCTAGAATGAATGACAATAGGAGTGACTGTTGGAGATTTGTACTGAAAGATTATTTATCTTAAACACTTTCTTTGAGAACAAGGCCATCTATCAATATACCTGAGAGAGCCATGAAAGAGATCAGAGGAGTATGATTGATTTGATTGTGTATAATGAAAGATTGAAACGTTATGGAATGTGAAGGATTTGTGGACATACTTTAAGGATTCTGTAGTGAGTATTGCAAGAGAAATGGTTTGGTGAAGTGAGAATAGGTAGGAAGAATGATGATGCTTGGTGGAATGATGAGTAGCACATGCTGTGGCTGAGAAGAAAAAACAAAATTTGGGAATGTTAAATGGAAATATGAGAACAGATGAGTATAAGAAATGTAAGAAAGAGTGTGCAAAGATAGTGAAAAAGAGCAAAGAGAAAGTGGCAAGAAAAAGAGATGAGAAGCTGTAGAATGATTTTGAAGGGAATAAAAGAATGTTCTGGAAGTATATGAAAAATTTGAGAAGAGAACAAGGTATGGATGTGTTTGATATAAAAAATAAAAATGGTAGAATGCTATGAGATGAATATAAGATAGTTGATAGATGGAAAGAATATTTTTATGAGCTTCACAAATTTATTGGAGAAAAGGATGAGGGAAAAAGTGAGGAGATTAGGATGAATGTAAGAAATACATATGAGTGTGATGAGCAAATCAGTGAGAGGAGGTTTGAGTGCAACTGGCAGATTGAAATATGGTAAGAGTCCTGGTATGGATGGGGTCACAGCTGAGATGTTGAAGTATGGTGGAAGTCTATTGTTGAGTGGATGTGATACCTAGGTAAACTGTGTTGGATGAAAGGTGTGGTTCCAAGTGACTGGACTGAATCTGTGATTGTTTCCATCTTCAAGAAGAAGAGTGAGAGAGGCTGAAATGAGAGAGTATGGAATATACAATGTGATTTCAGGAGTGAAAAAGGATGTGTGGACTAGATTTTCTCAATGTGTATGATTGTGGAAAAGTATCTCCATAAGAGGAAGAAGGTAATTTTGGAAAAAAGACTCTTAACCTAAGTAGTGGGTTAGGGCACTAGTAAGAAAAATGGTAAAGTAACTAACCCCTTACCAGGGTCCCAGAGCGTCTGCATTGGATTTTGTAAAAACAAAAAAATACAAATTTTAAAACTAAAATAAACAGATGAAAAGATGAGAGTCCGTACAAAATCACATCTGTTAACTTGTCCTTAAAGAAAAGTCATTCTCTAAAGCTTTAGTATTGTTCAAAATTTTTTGTAATGCTTGCATAATGTCCTTGTCTTTGATAAAAACATCGAGTGTACAGGGCCAGTTGTCTATGATGACAGACAGTTCTCATAAGGTATTCTCTGGCAGTGTTATGATGTGAACAGTCAAATAAAAGATGAAAGTTGTCTTGGACCGAGGTATAATCACAGTCACAATTGAGATAATGAATAAATCCGAACCTGTGAAAGTACGAATTAAAACGTCCATGTCCGGTTAAAAACTGAATCAGATAAAAGTTTGTCTGAAAGTGTTTAATGGAGAAAAACAGTTTAAGATTGATGCAAAACTATAAAGAGTACGTCCAATATTGTTGCTATCTCATTCACTTTGCCAGTTTGTAATCAGTTCAGCTTTAAGTGTTGATTGTATCTTAAACAAAGGAATCCTTCAGAAGGAAACATAGGAGGGAAGTTCATTCGCTTTCCTAGCTAAAAGATCCGCTTGGTCATTCCCAATGTTTCCAGCGTGTCATTGAACAGATGTAGAAGTATTGATCCTAGAAAAAGTTTCCTAATTTCATAGTACAAATAAGTTTCCTTTACATTTGCAAATAATCTGGAGTGCAGCCCTGCTGTCTGAAACAATATGGATGTGAGAGGTTTGGTTGAGTTTAACAAAATATTCAAGTCCTTTTTGAATGGCTAGTAGTTCCGCTTGAATGATGGAACAATCCTAGCCAAGACGAAAGTAAATAGTTAAATGACGAAACTAATGAATGTAAAATGACGAAACTAATAAATAGTTAGTTTTGTCATTTTGTATAATATCAACACCAGCCCCCACATTGTGTTATTTGAGCCATCCGTATAAATAAAGTAGTCCTGATTTATTTGATATTCAATAGTGTAATTGAGGTATATGAAATCAGCTGGATGACCTGATTCAATTCCTCATTCCTTAATAAGAGGGAGGAAGTGGTCATAATTGTATGGTTAAACCTTCAAATTACCGGTTTCAGAGGAGTAACGATGATTCTTAAAATAGTGTATCACACACAAGAGTTGAACCTTCAGGTGTAATGGATAAATTTTTGTAAGAACTAACAAAGCTCTAGTAGGTGTAGTTCTATAGGCCCTAGCAATACTAATTGCTGCTGCTCTTTGTATGCTAAGAAGTTCTTTATATAAACCTTATTCGAAGCATATCCCCAAACTTCCGCAGCATAAGTAATAATAGGTTCGACAGCCATACAATAGGTGATTTTAGAGGCCTTGGTTCCAAGTCCCCATTCTTTAGCGGAAATCCATTAAGAGCATATAGCATAGAGCATCCATTAAGAGCATATAGCACTTTTAGAGCTTTAGTGCAAACATAAGTAATATGCTCTTTCCAGGTAGAGTATTATCCAGAATAACTCCAAGATAATTGAGGGTATTCTTTTGAGAAATCAATTCTCCATTAATCATAACAGATAACTTCTTCTGAAGTGGTTTATTACGTCCAAAAACTATGGAAGAGCATTTCTTAATGCTAATTGTTAACTTAAGATCTTTGCTCCAGTTATGAATCACCTTCAGGGCAGAGTTTGTAAGATCTTGTAGTCGATCTCTGTTGCCGTGTTTGAGAAGAAGCAGAGTATCATCTGCATAACCAATGATCAAAGAATTCACAGGGAGATTACTGCTATTGAATAGTAGATTATTATATAGAATATTCCACAATGATGGCCCTGAGGACACCCACAGTCCATGTTAGTTTCCATTTTACTATTATTGGTAAGAATCACCGGTTTCCTGTTAAGGAAATAGCTGTTTAAAAGGCAATATAAGTTCCCCGGGCAACCTGCATCCTTTAATGCTTTCAGGATGGCGATCGAACTTTATTTTGCCGGAATACGATTTTTTGTCAACAGATGGTCCATCCATCAAGTGACACACAATAGAGTGTGTTACAAAAATAATATATACGTTACTGGCAATGTATGAAAAGCAGGCATTGTATAGAATGCCTGGCGATTTTAGGCAAAGTACGTATAAAACGATTAATATTATACAGTATATACTGTCCATAGGCAGTATATAATATCTAGGGACAATATCAGAATATTAATTAAGAATACTTTGGATTTTGCAAAAGTAGTATTAATTAATTTAAATAGAAATTTTTTCCCACATGTTCGCTCCAACGAATAAAAGACTTGGATATTTTTGTCATCTGTAAGAATACTATGTGGCGGAGTGAAACAAGCCCTTCCATAGGCTGCCCACTTCAGCGGAGAGGTCAGCCGAATTGTGGAGGACGGGGATCGACGGGCCGGGCCCGGACCCCATGATAAATATTTTCAAGGAAGGGGACCCGAGATTCGAACCCGGGTCCATGCGGCCAATCCGGCCTACCTCTCGAACCCGGGTCCTTCAGAGTGGAAAGCCGAAGCGTTTCCATGCGGCCAATCCGGCCTACCGTTCAATGAGATGGGGTGGGGCCAGTTCCAACCACAGGCTGCACCCATAGCCATGGAGGGGTACCAGATAGTGAAAGACGGTATGGCCGGGCTGGGATTCCGAAAAAACTTTTCAGGAGATGCCCGACTTCGTGCGCGAATCCGAATCCTCTGGCGTGGCATGGAACCACGCCGGAGATTCGGAAGATCCGGGTGCACCCTCGGCCAGCCGGCTGATCTCTAATAATTTACTACATTTTACGAATTATGTTCCAGAAAATTTTGATTATTTTAAAAGTGTTTATACTTTCTATTTATCTCTTAAGGCTGGTTCAGACACGGCCAGTAATTTAGTCGAGTGGAGAGTAATTTAGTAACTTGCCATATGCGGACGCTAAAATTTAGTGGAGTAGTTTAGTCAAACGATTTAGTCGAGTAAATCCATCCGGATGGATTTTCTTGGTAGTATGACTCATCACTTGTTAACTAAACCTGTCTGGACACAACTGTTCAAGTCGAGGTTATTAGCAGCCTCAGGCTCGTAACGAACACATCTCGTCGGCCGGTATGGCCGCGTGGAAACGCTTCGGCTTTCCACTCTGGAGGACCCGGATTCGAGTCTCGGGTCCCACCCCTTGAAAAAAAAATTTATCATGGGGTCCGGGCCCGGCCCTTCGATCCCCGTCCTCCACAATCCGGCTGACCCCTCCGCAGGGGTGGGCAGCCTGTGGAAGGGTCTGTTTCGCACCGTCATTTAGTATTCTCCCTGAATGGAAAGTGGCGTCATCTGTTAACAAAAAAACGAACACATCTCTCTGTTCAATCTTGTATTGGGTGCACTATTCTTTTACGAAAATGTCGCGTTGGAGCGAGGAGGTGACAATTCAATTTGTAAATGAGTATGTAAAACATGAAGCGTTATGGAACGTTAAAAGTGACAGTTATAAAAATAAAGAAGCAAAAAAGCAGCGTATTTGAGTTTAGAGAAAACGATGAATATACCGGAATTTTCAGAAAAGGAGATAAAGCATAAAATTAAGAACATCAGGTCAACATATTCCCAGGAGTTAAAGAAAATAAAAGATTCAAAGAAATCTGGAGCTGGAACTGATACCGTTTACATTCCAAACATCAAATGGTTCTAATTATTGGATGAAACATTAAGAAATATAAATTCAGATATGAGAAAAACACAAAGTAATTTGGTAAGTACTCAAATTTGTATTTCGTGATTATTCGCGTAATTAGTTATAAGAAAAGAGGGTTGCAATTAAAATGAAACCAATGTTATATAGACGTTTATGGATCGGGGATAATTACGAGACTCCCTCATTGATGATTTGATTATTTTATTAATATATTATACATATTCAATATGATGAAAATTTTACAGTAATTAAAGTAAATAGAAAATTTCAATGTATCATTCTTAATTGCCAAGGCACTGATCCTTCTCCAACGAAATAATCAGCTAATTTTTTGCGGAGTTCTTGAGATTGTCAATTTGAATGATGTGCTAATGTTGGATGGAATGAAAGTCATCCAAGCGGCTGTTGCGAACTCCTCCAACCACTTTCAATTATTTCACAAGATTCAAGATTTTCTACATCCACAGAGGGTTCGTATTGTCAATCATCTACGGTTAACAATCTAAGACAATTTTTTTTGTTAACAGATGACGCCACTTTCCATTCAGGAGAATACTAAGTGACGGGGCGAAACAAGGCCTTCCTCAGGCTGCCCACCCCTGCGGAGGGGTCAGCCGGATTGTGGAGGACGGGGATCGACGGGCCGGGCCCGGACCCCATGATAAATATTTTCAAGGGGTGGGACCCGAGACTCGAACCCGGGTCCTCCAGAGTGGAAAGCCGAAGCGTTTCCACGCGGCCAATTGTGCAATGCACAACAAGCTTTTATAATTACGTCTACCTTGTCAGGACAAAAGGTATCGGTTTTCCAAATATCCTGAACCTACTTGCCATTATTCCAAAAGCATTCTCGACTATTCTTCTTGCTCGCGAGAGCCTGTAATTGAACACTTTTTGTTTCATGGTGAAGTGATTTTAGGGAAAAGGCTTAAGTAAGTATTGTTTCAACGGAAATGCATTGTCGCCGACAAAAATGACCATGTCATAACATAACCGCAACTCCAATGCTCGGTATAACTGGACTGACGGAAAACTCCCCATCCGATATCCTACCGTTACACCCTATATCAATATATGTAAAACGATAGTTGTGATCCACAACAGCTAATAATACAATACTATTGCATTGTTTGTAATTAAAATATAAACTTCCAGAGTTAACAGGTGCTTTGATAACCACATGTTTCCCGTCCACTGCCCCACAACATCCAGGGAAGTTCCATTCATTCCGAAATCCGTTTTCAATAACTTTCCAGCCATTTTCATTTGGAACCTGGAAATTAAAGCATCAATGAGTAATTTAGTACTAGATATTATCATTTTTAATGCAACCAACATTTTCTCAGGCAATGAATTCTATTTTCAGACAAGCCTATCGGATATGGAGCCAAATGACTCAGTCGAAGAAACAAACAACTTCGGTAACATCGGATAAGATAGCCACAACCGACATGACAACTCAAAGAATTTAAAATATCAAGATTGTCACAACTAAAACGCGTTGTTGGCGAACTTAAAGAACTCTCAGAGAAGATTAATATGCCAATGGAAGAAAACGAGTTTGAAGTTTTTGGAAGAAACATTGGAATGCAACTGAAAGCTATGCCGTTACTAATTGCATTGCAAGCCCAACAGCATATCCAAACGTATTTGAATCAGACTCGCTTGGAATATATTACTTCATCCCATCAAGACAGATGTTGGCAACCATTTCAGGCTCCTTCGCCTTGTTCGACTAATTCAGGCAGGGAATAAACTCGTTCATTAAATGAAGATAACAGCTGTATGGAAGAATCTTCTTCACAGGAGGTTAACGACATTCTTACACAAACCATGTATTATACTTCAATTTGGATATTTTTGGATTTTTTCCATTTAGTATACAAACACTAATTTTTTGCAAACAGACCTTAACTATTCCAATAACATTAAAATTAGCATTTGAATTCCAATAATTTTATTTTTATACCCGCAAACTATTACAATTTATTAATTTATTTCTAAAAAATTCCATATAAATTATAGGCCTCTCTAAAAATATGCATTTCGGCTTTAGTCAGCCCTCTTCAGTTTCTTTTTTGGCCCTATGTTTAAAAATATATATTTCTTTACATAATTTTAATTACATCTCTTTTTTTGTAAAGAAAATTTTATAAGTAAAGAATCTCTGTGCTTCAGGTAATTATGATTTAGTTTTGGTATGCAGGTTAAAATATCTTATTAAAATAAAAATGTACTTTATTAAAATAATGTAGGATCAGGTTGTCAATTTGGAAGATCCAACGGTTTTATGTTATAATTGAATATTTGTTAAAAATTGGGCCAAAAAAGAAACTGAAGAGGGCTGACTAAAGCCGAAATGCATATTTTTAGAGAGGCCTATAATTTATATGGAATTTTTTAGAAATAAATTAATAAATTGTAATAGTTTGCGGGTATAAAAATAAAATTATTGGAATTCAAATGTTAATTTTAATGTTATTGGAATAGTCAAGGTCTGTTTGCAAAAAATTAGTGTTTGTATACTAAATGGAAAAAATCCAAAAATATCCAAATTGAAATATTGATAAACAATAACACTATCTATATATATGTGATAACATGCATTATACATTTAATTAATAATGACCAATAAAAATTAAAAATATGAAGATTACTCTTTACTTACCTCAATAAAATCCTTTAGCGAATCGTAAATACTTTCACAAACTTTTGGAATAAAATCAGAAATTGTTGATTTTCCAAGTCTAAAAATATGTTTTAGGGTTCGAAGGCTACACCCAGTTGCCAAAAGGTACATTGTGGTTTGCAGTTTCGTCTTCGCTGGAATTGCTCTTCGAAGATGAGTATCTCTTCTTTGAATTCGCGTTTTCACTTTGTTCAATAATAAGTCAAAGGCACTTTCAGACATTCTGAGTGTTTTGAAGTATTCAGCTTGATCTTCATATTCTAATTCTCTGAGGAGACAACTCGAAGCTCCCAAAGAATCTCTTCTACTAATCCATTTTTTAACCCATATACGCTTTCTATCGTCAGCAATTTCTTCTTCAATTTTCTGTAATAAAAATCTAGAAATATTTCCGATAGCCTTATTTAAAATCGCACGGTGTTTTTGTTTGTACATCTCGTATGAATTTCAAACCTCAACTGTACTATCCGGACACTTTTTAGGCAGTAAATTGTTCAGTATGTCGGCCGGATTGGCCACGCGCAAACGCTTCGGCTTTCCACTGTGGAGGACCCGGGTTCTAATCTCGGGTCCCACCCCTTGAAAATATTTATCATGGGGTCCGGGCCCGGCCCGTCGATCCCCGTCCTCCACAATCCGGCTGATCCCTCCGCAGGGGTGGGCAGCCTGTGGAAGGGCTTATTTCGCCCTGCCACTTATTACTCTTACTGAGTGGAAAGTGGCGTCATCTGATGACAAAAAAAACTATTCATTAATAAGTAGGTCATCTCCACTCGACTATATTACTGGCCGTGTCTGAACCAGCCTTTAACTGCACAATTTTTAATTTTCGAAAAGGAATTATATCACTTGAAAAATAAAAAAGTATTTTTCATTTTTATCTTTTATTTGTAAAAATATAAAAGAAATACGCAGATGGACTTATTATAATAAATACTATAGTTGTTTTATTATTTGTTGATTAATATATTCCACTAGACGGCGCCTTAGTTATTTGTCGGGGATCAAGGAGAAGATAACCTTTTGGAATTTAATAGCCATGTCTTTTCTTGTGAAAAGTATATCTGTGAACTCGCCAGTTTTTAAGGCATTAATCCCAAGACGTAGTATAGCAGTTGGACCACCTAGACGACGTGTTTCAGCAAGAGAGAAAGTTGCTCATATGGTTGTTATGGTCGCTTCTATAGTAACCATTCCTGCCTACGTTCTTAGCCATATTAAATATTACAGGAAGGATTAAGGTAAATTCAATATTTACTTATTTTGGCTGTGGTTCCGAATACGCCCCGCTCCAAAAACTGTTTTTTTCACTTCCTAATGTCAAAACAACTATTGAGATATCTTATTTAAGTATTCCTTATGCGGCAAAATCCGTCAATTCCTCAAAAATTTGATATCATCTCGATAAATTGTTAATCAAATTTCGAACGAAATCGTGGACATTTCACTTAGTCTGCTGTTATGCGCCGTCGTAGAAGAAAGCTGTCGGTGTGCGCATGCGCACTGGTTAATTTTTGTTTGTCAAGCAATCGTTTGCGTTTCGCTTCTGGAGTTCCGTGCGCATCGCTACAGCTCGCGGTGGCGTCACGCGACACTTTCTTCTGACGTTTATTTCATGCTTTATAATACAAATTGTGTGTAACATTTTTATTTAAAACGGCTTATATTTCGAATTTAAATAATAAACAGCATCAATATGGATATCCTTAC